>CM040245.1:140138914-140438914 GCA_022545495.1 Chrysanthemum lavandulifolium
ACGAGGCGTGAATTGCCAACGTCGTTCTTGGTTTGGATTTAATGCTCGATGTTTTGGATTATAGATTGATTATTAACTACGGGAATGGGAAAGTAATTAAGGAAATACTAATCTACGGGAAATCCTAAACGCGACTAAAACGTAATTAACAAACGCGAATAAAAAGCAACTACGTCTAAATGAGACCCTAAAAATTCCTAAATTAACTTTTACTCTAAAAATGTAATTAGAAAACTAATTTAGAATTAAAACTATTTTTTTTGGATTTTTCTTGATTTTATAAAAATTAAAAACTAATTTTAACTATTTAAAACTAATTAAAATTCTAAAATTTATAAAATCAAAGAGAAAAATATGAAACTATTTTCTAAAAATCACAAATAACTCAAAAGACTTTTTAAAACTATTTTGTATTTTCAGATTAATATTCTATTTTCTACAAATTTAAAACTATTTTAATCTAATTAAAATGGTGAAAAATACCAAATAAAGGGGGGAAAATATGGAAAAATCTTTTTTTAAGCTTTTTATATTTTTCTTAAACTGAGAAAATTGAAAAATTATTTTTTGGAACTTTTTCTCAATTAATTGCTATTAAAGCTAATTAAAAATGATTAAAATCTATTTTAAAATGAGAAAAATAGCAAATAAAGACCAAAAATTATGAAATTCTCAGGAAAATTCTAAAATGATATTATGAATCTATGAAAAATGAGAAATCAACAGGTTATGTGTAAAATATAAAAGCTATAGTGTAACTGCTATTGAAATAAGCTACTAAAATAAGCTAACAAGCTATTTAACCAACCAAACAGTGACAGTAGCTAAAGAGTGATCAAATAAGCTAATAGCAACTGATTCTAACTACTCCTAACAAGCCTAAAGCTCTGATCAATGAAATAAGCAAACTACTAGATTAAGCAAATCAGTGGTGACCCCCTACTGTTGGGGCTTAAACACAAGCTTAACCACTAAGCTAGATCAAAAACCACTTATGCAGTCCTAATAAGCACCTGGCCAGCTACAAAATAGCCAAATCTCAGGCTCTAACTCCTAGAAATGAACCTGATGTAGCAATCGAAGATTGCACGATTCACACTCGATTAATCGAAGTGTGAGCGAGGAGTTTCAGATCCGAATGAGAAGCTTATTTGAAGCTCAAATTGACTAGACCAGTTTAAACAAAAAGTGATTATCAGTACTAGACCAGTTGAAGATTTAATATCCAAAGTTTCAAACACTGAAACTCAATGATGAAGCAATGATTGATTCACAAAAAGTTGGTGCAAAACTATTTTTGACAAATTTGACTTTTGAAGAACAGACATGAAAGTTTGACCAAACTCAGATTTGATCCCAATTAATGAACAGGTTATGATGAAATAAGACTAATGATTATAACACTAAGCTAGATCTAATAGTTTTAAGCTAATTTGCAACTTATTACTCCTACTGATTTTAACAGTTGCAGAATCTAGATCAGTAACAAGTTGATTTTGACTTTTTGAGTAAAACTGCTATTACTAAGACCTTATATGAATATCAAATAACTACGTAAACATGAAACAACTACTCTCAACTGATAAGCTAATCTATATCACAGTTATATAAGCTATTCCAAACACTAGTAAAGCTACTGATAAATGAAGTAACTAACAGATCTAGATAAGATTAAGCTAAATAAACATCAAACACCAATCAAACAGTACTAATTATCACTAATGAACAGATTCAAACACAGATATAATGATCAAAACAGAAATCAAACTTACAATACTTCCTTAGCCACTATGGCTTGCACTTTGATGAAACAAGAACCACTAATCCTAATTAACCCCTATCCTAATCCAATTCCAGCTCAGTATTCAACTCAAAACCAGTATCATTACCATCCAAATCCAGATCCAAAACCAGAATAACAGATCACCAACAGCAACTGTAGCAACTGAATTATTTTTGTGATTTTGAGATTAAAACTAGTATAAGCTCACTATAAGCTACTAAAAGCTTAAATGAACATATGAAACAAGAGATCAAGATGGATCAATCCAAAATACGATCTAAAGTGATTTTAATTTTCAATGATTTAATTTGATTTTTGTATTTTGAGATTTTGAAGAAATAAGCTAAAAGCAGTTTGATAAAACTAAAATAAGCTCTAAATTAAGATAGTAAGCAGATTTAGATCATAGAAAACACAAACAAACAACTGAAAATGAAAACTGAATTTATATTAATAATGGAAATTGAGTACAAAATATGAATTACAAGAGATTTGAAATTGTAAACTACTAATTAAGCTATTTAAAAAACTAGAGAGAAGTAAAATTAACAGAAAATAAGATGAGATACATCCTTGTGAATGAGAAGAAGGTCTATATATAGTTGAGCTTGAGCTAAGAAGCTTCTCGAATTCCTTCCAACTTGTGCTTCTTCAGAGTGATTTGCATCCTTGGATCATAATAACCGCTTCCCACTTGATCTCATCCATTGGATCATGAATGATGACATGCTTCGGCCAATAGAAGAACGACATGTGGCCTATAGCACACGGATAGGTGAGGTGTCATTCCTTGTGTCAGTGGGGTGTCAGGGAAAGTACCATAGTACCCTTAATTGTGGTTAATTTTGACCAATTACACGGGAAGGGTAATTAGGGTTCTTACAGGTGATTTTGGGAAAAACGCGCAAGTAATTTTATATTACTTTGGATTTTGACCGGGGTAAAGAGCGTTGACCCGGGTTTATTTAGCGGGTTTGGTTGGGTTTTCGGGTTGGGATAATTAAACGGGTGGCGTATTTTGTGATTGGGCTTTTGGATCCGGGTTTTAATACTTTTGGGCCGAGAAGGTTTTAATTGGTTTGGCCTTTGGATTTAATTTGAACCCAAGTAATAATATAGGGACCAAACTTGTATAATTGGATTTCCAAGGGACTAAATGTGTACTTTCTGAAAATCTCATTAAGGACCAATCTTGTTAAGCTCAAATAATCCAAGGGTGACTTTTGTAATTTATGAAACTTGAGGATTAATTGCAAAAGCTCAAAGTGTGTGGATCGAACTTGACTTTTCTTCAAACTTTTCTCAAACTTCAAAATCATCTTCGAGATTAAAATCTTCCGAAATACACAATCTTGACCTTCCACTCATTAAAACTCTCTTGATCTCTCGTGCTCTGATTTACATCCGATTTGGATCCTTTTGCGTGTTTTGCATATCCATACCGCACAAGCACAACCTCAAGAAAACCACAAATATTAGCAATAAACGGCTTTTCCTTGGTTGTTTTGGGTCAGTTTTGATAATGAAAAGATATGTGAATAAGCACATATCAAGGAACTACTACCACACTACACCAACGACTAATCCCAAAGGAGATCTACTCCTTTACAACATCATCAAGGATATCAATATCCTTGGATCTAATACAAGTCTATCTTGTACAACGAAAAACACCATATCGAATGTACATCTAAGACACCTTTCACTAATGCCTTTGACTAGATCTACAAGACACCTTTCACTAATGTCTTGTGTTCACTTCTTAAGCATCTTTCACTAATGCTTCTAGTCTTGACTTCAAGCACCTTTCACTAATTCTTCTTGTCTTGACTTCTAAGCACCCACATGAGTGCTTATGCTATAGACGATAGATACCCTTCACTAATATCTTCGCCTTAATACTTGAGACATCTTTCACTAATGTCTTCAACACTACACTTCTTTGAAGAAAGAAAGGAATCATCAACAAGAAGACTTCATTAGCCTTGATGATGAGGAAGCATGGCAACTCATGGACTTGAGCTTGCTCGACTTCAAAGGTGGTGATCTTGCCTTTAAGAGGAACCTAAAAGATCAAACAAAAACAAAACTACAAACATAGATCTCTTGGATATGAGGTTAGTGAGTTTTCAACTCAGGGAGAAAGTGTGTTAGAAAGGGGTGAGTAATAATGAAGAAATGGCTCACTATTTATAGAAGAAAAATCTATCGTTCCCGGATCCCACGGATCCCTTCCACAAGGATCCGTCTAGCGTTAAGCTAGGGATCCGTGGACGCCCCTTTACCCATGGGTATTTTGGTTATGGGTCATGGGTTGAACCATGGATCTTTAGCTAGATACAATGTATCTTTGAGTGCAATGCACTTGGTCACTTGGTATGGGTTGATCCATGGGTTATGGATATTATCCATGTATGATATAAGCATGATGTCATGCAATGGGTTATGGGTCAAGCTCCATGGGTTATGGGCTTTGGGTTGTACCCAACTACATTCAATGTATTTGCCTAATGGGTTGTGATACTTAAGTTTCTACCCATTTATATTACCCAATATACTACATACTAGTTATGTGTATATTATACCCAAATATGTAAACACTAGTTGGGGTACATATGTATTACTAAGTCATAAAATCACTTATACTTGTTTTAGTGTTTTATGTGAAAATGTGAATATGTTAGAAACTATTAGTTCAAACCATTTACGTATTTTATTTGTTTCGTTAAAATGATTTTACGTTTGTTATCGACAAAACATTAGAAGATCGTAAAATATAAATAAACGTTTTTACGGCTTATTTGTATTGACAGATATATATACTTTTCAACTAAATTTGCATCTAAATATGAAGATCACCTTCGTCGTGAAACTGTATAGCAGGTTGTATGTGATGTAGTGGTGTTGTACCATAGAAATTAATCGGTGTATGCGGACTTCCATTAAAGTTAAAAGCCATCAACCTGTATACAGTGTTATGCTCTTTTGTAAACACCACGATCTGTCCAACTTGCAAACCCATTGTCCACTTAATAATATTCCATAGAGTTTGATCTAGTTCGTATTCATCATCCGCATTAGGAACAGTCACACGGACCACAGGAACCATAAAGTAGTCTTGTCCACAATTTATCCTAATAGTTGCTTCCTGGCCTATCACACTCAAAAATTCAGCCGCAATTCTCTGTAGATGAAGTTCACGTTTGTCGTAAATACACATTTTATAATAAACGTTAACTTACAAATAAAGCTAATACAAGTTTATGTTATATATTGAATAATACATGAGGCTGTTTTTATTGCCCAAACACGGCTCTTGAATCGATAATAACGATGGTGTTCAACATTGTAACCCCGAATTTTGTACCATCCCTTGCATCGCACATTACGTAGAAACCGTCATCCCTTCCCGTATGAAATGCAGCCATTCAACATCTGGACCGATGTTGTCCTTAGCAAACGCTTTCCAATCCCGACCCTTTAGGGTTATCGGTCCCACGATCGGTGTGATAAACCAAACTTTCTTACTTAATTCGTCTTGAGTTTGTCGAGATAGAGATGTTTGTTTCCATTGTAACATTCCATTTCAAACACCTCGAGCGGTTCCTAAATAAGTATTCAAGACTTTAATTGGCTTATAACTACGATAAGACTTATAAATGTTAGGATATAGTGTTGTTTTATTTACCTGTTTCCTTGGATATGTTCGGCGATTTACCAAAACTACAAACTCCATTGGCATTTTCCTGCGAATAGGCCACGTACTTTATATTCCATATCAGTTTTACATGTTATAATAAACGCTTAACCAGGATAATACGATTGCTTTTCCTTTTTTATCAGATTGTATTAACCGTATTCCAATGTATTCACTTAAAAGTATACAACCTAATCATATCGCAAACAGGATTTAGTAACCATTATCATCACTTACACAAAATGCTTTTCTTTATAAACCACAATCTATTACATGTATCCACTTATATTTGAGTAGTCATATATCTTAAACAATTAAACCATCAACTCAGAAAAGCCTACTATAAAATTATACTATTATCATCACTTACAGACCATTTGAAGTTACCATCTAACTTACTATTGAACTAATTTACAACATCACTGTTAACTATAGTTCTAACATACTTTAAAGAAATAATAATTTCCAACAACAACAACCACATGCATTAGTATTGAACTAAGATTCAAATGATTAAGGTATGTTTGATGTGTAACAGTAATATAGATCAACAAAAAACACAAAGATCAATCATTTTTTTAAAGGAACAATTATCATCCTTAACATATCAGTTACTATTATCTTACAGGAAGTTAGATCATCTAAAATTTATCATCATGCAACCATTTGAAAAAGGGGTATACCTAACGACTATATACCTACAAATCTACTAATATATATCTTTGATCATGTTTTCCCTTATATTTTTTATAGGAAATCATCATGTTACTAATCGGAAGAAGATTTTCAATGAAGTGATCAATGTGGATGATTTGATGAGTTATTAGGCTACTGACTAAAACATAGCATGTAATGATCACTTAACTTGAGAAACTCAATATATGATATCTTGCAAGACAAATATCTTGACTTTTATGATTTGGTAGCTGACCGTGGGCTTGCCTGTCAAATTGACACATTGGGCCTGAACTTTGCTATGGGCTTAGTCTTATCTTTATTATTATTATTAAGCCTTATTAGAACAAAATTGAGGGGAATGTAAACGTATAAGTGGAAACGTTATTTTTGCCAAAATACATGCTGCTATAAACATATAACGTATATCCTAATTTAATGAGAGGATCATGGAAGTATTCTAAATCGAAAGGTGTTTAAAACTACCTAAACACAATTTCTTTATTGTATAAGTCTTCAATATTTGTAATTCTACCAACCATTTGATGATTCGTTTGTAAACACAAAATAGATAACGTTACACCAAAGGTTGGACTGAAAGAAGTTTATTCATCATCGAATATCCATTCATCTCAGTTCACTGCGCGAAGATCTTTGAATCAAAATCATCCACAACAAATATCAATAGGTAATGTTAATTTATTTTTTTTGTTGTTAATTTTTTTTTCTATATTTTGTTTATAGCTCTTAATCTATACCTGAAAAATTCTAATGACCAATATATGTATTTTGGTGTCTGGTATACGAATACGTGTATTACATTCCATCAAAACCCTAAACAGATTTTCAAGACGAAGCAACTAAAGGAAATTCCGTTATGATTGATCAAAACATAAACAATAATGTCATGTCTTTCAATGATTTGCCATATACACAACTTATTGGACAATACTCTAACACGATGAATACTCATTACACGATACGAGATTCTCAAAATATGGATGCTACACAAAGCACGTGTATGTACATTGTATGTTTTCTCCATGTAATACCACATTTATATATAATTTTATTTTTATTTGTTGACAAGTTTATTATATCGGCGGTTTATAGCATTAATCACCATGCGAGCCACTTAAACTATAACCTTCTTAATTATCAACCTATATACATACCGGGTTCCAAGAATCTGAAGACGTTTTCTACACTTTAACTATCTTTGCCTTTTCCAAATTTTAATCTTTACAAATTACATGTACAATTATATGCATACATTTTATACATTATCACACACCACGCATTATTTTTCATATTTTTGCGGGTTCTCCAAACAATGATACATCAAATAAAAGAAAGTATCACTTTCATAGCAAAAACATTGACAATACAAAGCCTATAAACAATAATATCCAACATAGCAAGCGATCTAAGTATCGATCAACAATGTTACTCCCTTGTGCAAAGATCCCTCTTTCCAATATTACATCAAGTAAGTTTATCCTCATACGTAACTCCTTAATGTACTATGTCTTAAATAGTTAATTATATCAACTAATACCTTTTAATATTAGGTACGTTGTCGAGATTAAACTAAACTGCCTCCACTTCCAATCGTACTACCCCGTTGTTAACACAAGAAGGAAATCTAACTTTTACAATTGAAACCTCCAATCTAGTAGAACCTAAGCGGCGTCCTGGTCGTCCACGTAAAACACCTGTGCCAACCAACCTTACTTTGCAGAATTCCTCTTTTCAATCCTCACAGCCAAGTGTACAAAAAACGCGTGCCAAACCATGCAGGACTACAGTCAATGTTCAGCAAACTAGTATGCTGCAAAATTCACAAAAGTTGTTTCATTTATGTATTCTGTATGAAATTTGAAACTAAAACTACATTTTTATGAGCATTCAGTTCACTCATTAACAAACATAATTGCACCTTTTTTGTTATCTTTGTGCAGATTCTGCAACCAACGTTAGCCAAACCAATGAAAATGCAAACCAAACCTTTTCTGTTTCCAAATTTTCCAATAGACTGTTAACAGAAAGTTCAAATGTTAATAATACAAATGAGGTTTCAAATTCGCAATTACCTAAGAGGAAACACAGTCGTCCACGTAAAAATCCTCGACCAACAACCTAACATCACGAAGGTTCTATTGGATTATTCACAACCATTTACACAAACACCGTGCAAAACAATTCATGCCTTGGAAAGACTTAAGTGTTGGTTCTTCAAATCAGAATATTCGTATCCCTGAAGTAACACATGCTTCTACTAATGAAAATAGTTACACAAGTAAGCTTTACAATTTATTTTTTCATTACATGTTGTATTTATTTGTTTTAACAATTTCATTAGTTTTTTTATTGTAATTTGTAAACCAACAGGTGCGACACCGCCTACTCAGTTAAGCTACTGTCAACTTAATTATCAACCAATATCAACACAAAATACCATGCATTATGCAACCAACCTCAATGAAACCGGTCAAAATGGAAACCAAACCTTTCTCGTCCAAACTTACCAATACACTTTTGGCGAAACTTCAAATGTTAATACTATAACTCGGGCTTCAAATTCGCAATTACCTAAGAGAAAAGTGGTCGTCCACGTAAAACTCCTCTCACCACCAACCTTACATCACGAAAGTTGTGTTGGATTCTTCACAACCATGTGTGCAAAAACCGATTGAAAAAGAGCGGGGCCTCGGAAAGACTTAGGTGTTGGATCTTCAAATCACAACCTTCAAACCCCCGAACTAACACATGCTATACCTTCTAATGACAACACTTATACAAGTAATTTTGTAATTAATGTTTTTGTTACATTTTGTGTTGATTTGTTTCAACATTTTCATTAGTTTTGTTTTTAAAATTTCTAAACCAACAGTGATGTTTCAAAGGAAAATCCAAGAAGAAAGTTCGAAACAAAACTCAATACCATTTGACATTGGTGATTGTTTATTTTCATTCACATAATTATACATAACTTCGAGCATATATCTTGTATTTTTTATATATATACTAATAAGCGGTTTATCTTTTATACAGGTTATGTAAATCATTTTCATGAAAGTGCTGCAAGAAATTCTAATTTTTCTTCAAATTTAGAAAACAGAGCACGTATCCAAGAAGAATCAATAGCGAATGTTAATAACGTTGTACTCCCAGACGAAGAATCTGAAGATGAACATGGATATATTGATCGAATCTCAGGCATCTGTAAGGGTATTTTTTTAACTAATTTAAAACCAAGTAATCTAATTTAATGTAATGTATCTCTAACATACACTTTCATTTGTGTATTTAGATTACTTTGACCACGGAGATCCAACTTATACATGCCACAGTTGTGGTGCAATGTTGTGGTTAGCGAAGCTAAGGTAGGGTTGAACAATGTAACTACTGATTCATTCTCCTTTCTTGTGGCAAAGGAAAAGTTGTGCTACTTGTTGCATTAAAGGATCCACGCGTTATTAAAAGGACTTATGAATGGAGAGAATCCAAAAGCAAGAGATTCTTGGAGAACATTAGACGTTACAATTCTATGTTTGCATTTACATCGATGGGTGGTACTGTCGATCATAGTGTTAACACAGGTCGTGTCCCATTTTGTTTTAGAATTCAAGGACAAAACTATCACATGTTTGGGGATTTGTTACCCAAAGATGGCGAGACACCAAAGTTTTCTCAGCTCTACATTTATGATCCACCAAACGAGATTGAAAATCGAATCAATGCTGTCAGGTATAGTTTATTACTCATTATTATAGATTATAGTTTTGACTTTTTAACTAAAACGTACTTATTACAATCACATATCAAATGGTGTAGTTCAAGAGGTAATGGGTCGTCTTTATCAAATAGTAACATGGATCGTACGTTAACCAAACAGATCAAACAAATGCTTGATCGTGAAAACCCTTTGGTTCAGAAGTTCCGAATGGCTGGTCTACAATTGGCTGCAGGTCAAGAAAATGTTCAGATAAGGCTTTTAGAAAAACGTGCAAAGGATGGCAGACAATATGATCTTCCAACCGCTAACGAGGTTGCTGCACTTATCGTTGGTGATTTTAATGAACAGCATAACGAAAGGGACATTCTCGTCCATAAGAACAGTGGCAAAATCAAAAGGATTAGTGAATTGCATGTATCTTACCTCCCCTTGCAGTACCCTATCTTATTTCCCTACGCTGAAGATGGATATAGGACAGATATATACCATCAAGGAGTTACAGATCAGACACCAGATAAGGATAAAAAACGTGTCACCATGCGTGAATGGTTTGCTTACCGTATACAAGACCGCCCCAATAAATTCTCAACCATTCTAAATGGTAGGCGTTTATTTCAGCAGTTTTTGGTCGATGGCTATACCATGGTTGAAGCTGAGAGGATGCTATATGTTCGTAATAAGCAACAAGATCTAAGATGTGAAACTTATTCAAGATTAGTTGCGGCAGCAGAATCATCCAACCAACAAAATAAAAAACGCAGTAAGAAAGTAATTTTGCCTTCGTCCTTCACAGGGAGCCCAAGATACATGATGCAAAATTACTTAGATGCATGGCAATGTGCAAGTGGTATGGTTACCCTGAATTATTTATAACGTTTACATGTAATCCTAAGTGGCCCGAAATTACAAGGCACCAAAAAAAGGTCTTAAATCGGAAGATCGTCCAGCGTCACAACCGAGTCTTTAAAATGAAGCTTGATCGTTGATAAAGGACATTAAAGAAAATCGTATTTTGGCAAAGTCAAAGCGGTATGTTACGAAATCCTTATATAACACCAACGATTGTGTATACTTTGTTGTCTATATTATAAGCGATATGTTTATATATTAATATGTACTTCCTTTTTCCTTTTATTTTGTAGAGGTGTACGATAGAATTCGTAAACGTGGATTGTCTCATTGTCACCTATGCGTTTGGTTGGAAACAGGATCTAAATTGAGATTTCCTGCCGATATTGACAGATGCATATCGGCTGAGATTCCTGATAAAGAGGCAGACCCGGAACTCCACCAATTGGTCAAGGAATTTATGATGCATGGTCCGTGTGGTCCTGAACATAGGAGCTGCCCTTGCATGGTTGAGAATAAGTGTTCTAAAAAGTTTCCGAAGCAATTTAATGAAGCTAATTTCATTGATGAAAGTGGGTATGCCATCTACAAGAGGAGTGATAATGGCAGAACTATTCAGAAGCAAGGTGCCGAACTTGACAATATATAACAACCAGCAAATTTTCAGATTATTATAATACTATTTATTTAATCATAAAATGCAAATCGGTTATTTTTTTTTACAGTTATTGATATTTTAAAACTAAAAAAAAAACGAAAGATATCTCGCATTTACTGAAAAATGAGCTCGCATATTTACCGACACCCAATGAATTATGGCTAAAGTCAAGTAAATATTTTTCTGAGTTAGAATCAATACTTTTATTTTTACTTTTATAAAAACATGCTCAAAATTGCATATCACACGTTTGCTAAAAACGTCAAACCAGAACACCGCGACACACATTTAAGCTCAAACGGTACCCAAAATACACTAAATAAACCTAAAACCAAAAGTTGGCCAAATTCCTCCTTTTCTTTTACTGTGCATCGAGCACACAAAATTCACACAAGAATATTTAGAGCCTTGCAATTGTGAAATGACAAAACATGTACATATGTCTTTAACCCTTAATACTTGGATAATAACATAAATTGGACACACACCCTTTGATCCATTAGTCACTTGGGCTAAAAGCCTTTTTGATTCCCCTGCTTATAACCGTTCAAACGACATGACCATTCAAAGCGTGCTCCACCTTTGGGCATTTCTTCTTACACGACTAAGACACCACAAGACTTGGACATATGAAGCATGTGACACACTCTTGATATTCGGCTATAAAAGTCTTTCCATTTGACCTTGAACTCATATTCTCACACTTTCATATTTCACCTAAACAACTCAAACACAAACACATAACTCTTAATTTGTTACTGTCAAGCAAGGGAAGAGATTAGCAAGACAGTGGGTCAAGTTAAAAAGTTCTCGAAAACATTCGGCGTGTTTAATGCAGTCTTTTCGGGTTAGGTTCATATCGAGTTAAGGTGTTGAAAGCTAAAGTCTCTCGGTTCTCATTCGAACCACTCCACCACTTTTGGTGTTGTAAGTTTTTCACAAACCCATTTCAATACATAGCTTCAATCTCGTATTTAGTTTCTTGATAATGCTCACGATGTGTTTTAAACTTTCAAAACCCGTTTTCACAACACACATGGTGAAGAGCTTAAAAACGACTAAAGGGAAAACTTATGTGTTGGCTCTCATAGGATAAATGCTCATTCGACTTATAACGCTTACACATGGCTTAATAGCTTTTTTTTAGTTATATAAACTATTTTTCAAGCTTACAACTTATATCCTTATCGGGTTTTATCTCAAGTGCTTATTAACGATTTCAGTAGATGTAAAACTTGTTTTCCTATCAACTTAAAAACGAGCTCACGATACTATAACACGATTTAAAGATGGTGATTTCATTTGGAATTTTGAATTCGAAAAGCTCAAACTAAACCAAGGCTTATTTTAATCTCAAATGTGAAATCCCAACTAGAAGGTCCCAAATCAGTTTTGAAAGGGCGAAGAAACACAATTTATAGCCACAACTCACGTTGTCTCACTGCATGAAAAATGTTATATAGAGTAAACAGTTTAGAATTTGTTAAATAACAACGATTATAAAATAAAACAAAGAACGAGCATTGGCTCCACTAGTTCTGTCGCTTGACTTTCACACACTAGACCCAGGTTCGAGTCCGGGCTCTACCATTTTTGGTGATTTTTATTTTTCACTTGTTATTTTGCAAGTTTTGCCTTTTGGCACCCTCAACCCCTCAACTTCCAAACAATTGTCACTTTCTCTCAACACTCTAATAAATTTTGTAATTTACAACCTAAGCCCTCAACTTTGAATACTTTTATATCTTTATCAAGACTTTCATAAGTTTTACAAACTTGTAATAATCTTTACAACTTTAGTCCTTCTAAGTTGTACACTTAACACTTTTCATCTTAAAACTTTTGAGAGATAATAAATTCATATCATTTTACCACTTTTGGCAAATGAATACGTTAACACATATTTTTAACGACTCCATCCGCGTAAACCATAAATATTATATTTTCCCACAACTCCGATAAATATATATTTACACCCCTCGAAACTAAACAAATCTAATAAATACAAATTGATTTGTATTTATTCACACTTTAGCATACTTGAGCGAGCATTCGAGCCAACTCTTATACGAAGGTTTCGTATACATTTTTTTTACTCTTTCCGAGAGCCAATACTTACAAACGCTTGAAAACGATTTAAACATAAACTCTGCCACACAAGCAATAATAAACACAAACTTTTGAGAATACTTCAACCGTTTTCAATACACTAAGTCATGAATAAAAACAATAAACTAAGACTTGCCATACTAATTATAGGTCACGTGACGGTACTTCGTGCTCTTACTACTTGATTTTACACTACTCGGATTCTGTTAAGGTGAGTTCATAGCCCCACTTTTATTCTTTTAACTGTTTTATAAACTCTTTGGGGGAGATACATGCTATAAACTAGAACACAAGTCTTTTCTTAAAATGTATGCTTACATGCTTATTATTATTATAGCCTAAGTTGCCAGCCAAAAGTCCCCTTCATCATGAACCATTAATCACTTGCGAGTGAACGCAAATATCGTGGATAGTACTATGGGAATTGACGACCGCGACTTGGTTATCGGAAATAACCGGGGCGCACTATATTTGGTATCTCTATGTAATTGGCTATTACATCTTGGGGGAAATTTTATTACTTACACCAGTAATTAGGTGTATGCAGTTAGTTTGGTATCATGAGCTTAGTGCATAATAATAATCTCTGTTTTCTATGGTAATTGTCTTCAAAGCAATTATCATCTCTTACTTGTGTTCAACTATTTACTAAACCTATGAATTCACTCAACCGTTGTGTTGACCTTTTAGCATGTATTTTCAGGATGAAAAGGCGATAGCTAACTCTGGAGGCGCTTGGGCATTGGCATGGCATGGTTATAGATGACTCTGATTTACTTATGGGGACCATATTTTATTAATGGGCCATTTTCCGCAACAATTCAACCTTCGTAAACTCTATTTTACTTCAATAAATGAAATCTTTTATGAAAAATCTATTATTTTACACCTTGTGTTACGATCCAATTGAGTAGCATCCCAAAAACCTTTTCTTCCGTTGCAAACCATTTTTGGGGGTGTTACACAATACCTTTGTTGTTCCTTACAGTCCAACTTTATTGAAACGGTACCAAGCTCACATCAACGTCGAATGGTGCAATAAATTTGCATCTATCAAATACCTTTTTAAATATATTAACAAGGGCCCGAATAGAGTAACAGCAGTAATGGAAGATGAAGAAAAGGATGAGATTAACGACTTCTATGATTGTCGGTATTTATCAGCATGTGAAGCTGCGTGGAGAATATTCAAATTTGATATTCATCATAGAAGTCCTTATGTAGGCGTTTGCCTTTTCATCTTCCAAATGAACATTCGGTGTTATTTGATCCAACCGAAAGTATAGACTTTCGACTGAAAAGGATTCAACCAACACAACCAAATTCTTACGATGGATGGAAACAAATAAAGCGATGAGTTAGCACAAACGCTTTTGTATGTTGAGTTTCCAAAACATTTCGTTTGGAACAAGTCGATTTGGTATGGACTCGACGCAAGCAAGGTAAGAGCATAGGCGTAATTCATCACGTCCCGCCTAATTGGGAGAGCTTTTATCTTCGCATCTTCGTTAAACCATGTCCGAGGTGCAACCGGTTGGGAAAGTTTTAAGAAGTATGATAATGTGGTGTATAGTACTTACAAAGAAGCTTGCTTTGCACGTAGTTTGTTAGATGATGATAAGGAATACATTGATGGTATAATTGAAGCAAGTCAGTGGGGGATGGGAGATTACTTGCGGGCTTATTTTGTAAAATTAATACTCTCAGATAGTATGTCTCGGCCTGAAGTTGTTTGGGAAAAGTCATGGAGACTTTTAGCAGAAGACGTCTTAGATAAAGAAAGGCGGAAACGAAATCATCCAGGTATGAAAACTGTTTTTTTTACAACATGTTAACTTTAACGATCAATTTTGGTTTCTTTATACGAGAAATTTAACAATTAGAAATGCCGTAATGATTTCGTCATATATTTGTTTGTTTCTACAAGATAATTATTGATTGATCCCTGAAACATTAGTCATACGACTTCTTATTCGTTAGCCCTTTTTACGCTACCTATCATATACTGTCTTTGTTGGACCAGGGATTAGTTTACAAGAAACTTATTTCAACTATAACCAATTGTACTAATGTTTTTATTATCTATACTAACATCATGTTCTAAAATAAAGTCACTCCTGTCATATCTTTTGTTCTTAATAATAGAACTTAATATCAAAAATGTTATTCTAAAATAATACTACTTTCTTTCTTATACCAGGACTTCAACTTTCAGATGATCAAAGATACAATATATGCCTGACATATATTGAGGACTCTTTACTCAGCAATTCCAAGAGCCTCAAAAACATTGTTAACATGCCTTATCCCAATTCAGAGTTTACAATGGAATCCTACAATAGGTTGATATATGATGAGCTCGATTATAACATTCGAATTGGTCACCAAGCATCAACGGTATGTCACGAGTTTATGATTAAGCAAAAGGAAATATATGAAACAATAATTGATGCATGTGACAACAACAAAGGTGGGATGTTTTTGTATATGGCTATGGCGGAACAAGCAATACTTTTTGTACAAGACCTCACCGCTTCCTTAAGGTCTAAAGGTGAAACTGCTTTTAACATTGCTTCTAGCGGTATTCTTTGCTCTTTTGCTTGATGGGGTAGGATCGCCCATTCTCGGTTTCTTGTTCCAATAAACATTGACGAAGATTCCATGTGTACAATTCTCGCAGACGGTCCGCTCGCCGATTTGATTCGCAAAACAAAGCTAATAATATGGGACGAAGCACCGATGGTTCATAGACATTGTTTTGAAGCGTTTGATAGGAGTTTACGTGATATAGCCACAGGATTGCACACAAACATTTCGATAAGGTATTTGGTGGGAAAGTCGTTGTTTTTGGTGGAGACTTTCGTCAAATTTTACCTGTGATTCCATGTGGCGAGAGACAAGATGTTGTACACACGCCTCTAAACAAGTCTTATTTATGGGATCATTGCCAAGTACTTAAACTTCATCGAAAACATGAGGCTTCGTGTTGGTTGCAAACCCTCGATGCGTAAACAATTAAGGAGTTTGCAGATTGGATTTTGAGTATAGGTGATGGGAAAATTGGTAGGAAGAATGATGGTCAGGCTGAAATTCAATTTCCCGAAGAAATGCTCATACCAAATACACATGATCATGTAGAAGCTATTATAAATGAAACTTATGAAAATTGGCAAGAACACTTGTGGGATCCGACGTATTTCCAAGATAGAGCTATCCTCGCACCCACGCATGAAGAGGTCGAAAAAATAAACTCTTCAATGATGTCCAAACTGCATGGAACAGAGAAGGTTTATTATAGTTCGGATATTGTTTCTAATATTGACGTTGATTTTAACTTCAACGAGTCGTTGTACTCAACCGAATTTCTAAATTCAGTCAAGTGTTCGAATTCCAAATCATAAGTTAACTTTGAAGGTCGGTGCTCGTAATGTGCATGCGCAATATTGATCAAAGAGGTGGCTTGTGTAATGGAACAAGGTTGCAAATTTTGAGAATGGGAAATACTAACATCGAGGCTAAAGTAATATCGGAGGTAAAGTGGGAGAAGTTTGTGCTATACCTCGGATGATAATATCTCCGTCGATAAAAATGCCTTTTCAACTAAAAAAAAAGCAGTTCCCAATTTCTGTTTCATTTGCCATGACAATAAATAAGAGTCAAGGACAAACGTTGGCAAAGGTGGGTCTTTATTTGGAACGACCGATATTCTCACACGGACAACTTTATGTGGCTGTTTCAAGAGTTAAAAGCAAAAAAGGTCTTAAAGTATTGTGTTGTAACAAGGATGGTAACTACACAAATACTAGAACAAATGTGGTGTACAAAGAGGTTCTACATAGATTATAAACATTCTCAATTTTATTATGTGTTTTGTATATATATTTCTTTTAACGTTTATTAACTATTACGTTTCAAAGTTTTTCTTATTGTATACTAATTCTTAGGTTGCGGCATTTTTTACACCATCTATATTGTTATTGGTTTGCATTTATTCATTAATTAAAACTATTTTTTGTATCCATCATATCATTAATAAACAACATTTTTTTTCAAAACATTTTTTGTATGTAAATATACCAAATGTGCCTTTTCTTTACATACAACTCCGATCATTGCGTCTTTTTGTTAAGGTTGAATGATAACTTAAAACTATTCTACGTTACACTTTTTGGAAGATTTCTTGAAACTAGCCGCCCGGCGGGCGGGCCTGCAACTAGTTTATAATATGACAATTTTTATAAATTAATGACATTATAAAAAATGGTAATTTTATAAATTTTTTAATAAGTTCGTCATAGCAAATGCCTTAAGCCGACTTACATTTAAATTTTATGTTTTATATTACGGCCTAAAATAAGTTATTCATAGAAATGAACGTTCTCGATAAACTAAAAAACTTTTTTCTTTTATTGTCATTACTAGCTTCATAGCCGCCTTGGGATGGTAAGCTAGCTCATGAGTTTACTTGACGTAGTTTAACAGGACGTAAACAAATATTGAATGAAGACAAATCTCTTAGGCACATAAATTGGAAGACAAAAAATGAAATTGTTAATGTATCTTATGTAAAAATAATAATGAAAGGTTTAAATAAGGACAAAAACGGACAAAAATGTAAGAAAAACAGACGTATAAAAATAGGCAAAAACTTATAATAAATATAATACTAATATTAATAGTTAAATAAATAATTAAAAAAATTTGACTAAATCTGAAAAACATGGCAAGACACGAGAACCATTTATGTAAGAAACTGAAAAGATGGACTGAAAAGAAAATAGGAAAGAAGAAGACAAGGGTATTTTAGTCATTTGATGTTGATCAGGGACTAAACATGCAACAAAAACTTAAAAATGGGGACATCTGGTGCACTTTCAAAGTTTTAGGGACTAAATCTGCAATTTGGCCATACTACAAGGATCAAAAATGCAATTAACTCTTATGAGAATAGATCAAATCATTTTGTAAAATTTTTCTTTAAATCTCAAGTACCTTCTTCCAGATTGCAACCTTATCTTAAAGTATATCGAAAATATTAATAATAATAATAAATAAATAAATATTGTGCCACCAGATTGGAACCCTTTAGAACTTTATGAGTTATGACATACGCGATTATAGGAAAATTTATGAAAACAAAACTTACATGTATAAAAATTACTTAAAAAACTCACATATGGGAACATCGACAACAACCATCAAGAATCTATGTTCAGAACCTCGAAAACACAACAAAGATATTCATAATCGAACCTATAATTGTATTTTTAACGATCTACCATGAATGGAAAACACCATTGTAGAGTATGAGCCATTAGCTCTAAGGCAATATGTAAAGATATTTATATATAAAAACCATGAAATGGAATAAAAATGTGATAGACTAAAAACTTATTGAAGTTGTCTATATAATGTTCTCCATACACCCTCTTAATGGAAAAGGCAATATCCATTTAAAGATACACAAAGATCTATTGAACCTTTGTCGAGATAGGTGGGTGTGTAGAAGCCCATTGATATACTCCAACTCTAGTTTCAATCCTCAAAATCCTACAGCTTCAGTTTTAACATTCAATTTTATTTTCGGTTAATACCATAGAATTCAGTGATTAACAAATCAAAGAGCAATCTAAATTCTTAATAAATGTAAGAAAAAACGATGGTTACTAATAACCATACCAAAAAAAAGAAAAAAGAAGTCAAGCCTCAAATTTAAGATTTACGTAGTATTTAGTATCATAATATGAGTCAACCCAACCCGACCCATCCAAATATTGACATGTACCTATACTCACCCGTTACCTATGTCCATTTTGCCACCAATGTGTCACACACACCTTAAATACTGATATGATATTAGCAACATCTTATCTTTTTTAAGCACATGCATTTTGTTTAGTAGGGAATGTTCTTGCTTAATTTCTACAGTAGAGAATGTTCTTGACACTTTCCTTAGGCTTTTGTTCACGTTCCTTGTTTGGTCCATTCTCATACTCCTCACTTGCCGATATGAAAAATATTCTCCTTAGCATATAGAAAACATAATATAGAAGAATTGAATTACTAAAGTTGAAGACTGATTACCTCTTGACCAACAAATGATATGTCTTCTATTTCTTCCTTGACAAACTCTATAGGCAGTTCATTCAGATCCTCCTGATTGGAATCCGCCACTTGGTTTCTCATCTATGAATGCTTCAATATTGGTCATCTTTATTTCTTCCCGATCTTCATAACCCTGTAATCGCAAAATAAACACATTCAATCAATTTGGAAGTGGAAACGGCATAACCTGCAAATTTAACATATGAACTCACATATTGGTTACAATACCTCCATTCCATCTTAAGAATCATTCAAACTAAAACCTTTTTTAATCATAGTATCTTCAAACTCATTAAAGAAGTTGAGAGTAATAATAAAAACCTTAAATTCTGTAATAAAAAAAAATTGTTTTTGCAAAATTATGACTTACATGATTTAATCATAGACATTTCTAATAAAAATTATGACCATGAGGCTGCTTCCTCAAGAGCAAAGAGGACTCCACCAACTGGGGCACCGAAGGCAGCAACAACACCAGCAGCAATGGTACTTGCAAGAACCTCCTTGTCCAAGTAATTTGGCTATGCAAGCCTCAGTGTGAACCATTGGTCCTTACTTTCCAACAACAAATCCAGCCGCAACTCCAAAAGTTGATCAAAAAATCTGATCAAAGACATCATTATCAGATTGAGGTCTTTCAAACTTACTATGAAATAATTATTTAAATTTAAATCAGTCTCTCATAAGGATAGATTATTATTAATTGTTGCACTATAACTATTTACATCAAAACGTGTTACCATACAAAAAAAGAGAAAATGTAACCAACACCTTAATGTTCTCGACCACACTTATAAGCAAATACTTGATTTCGCCCAACTGGACAATCGAGATGTTCATCATTACATTGAATCCCTGGTTTCTTTCTAAACTCACTATCAGCGGTTGCTTTTAGTTGTGCTCATTTTTTGACCAAGCCAACGTGTTTCTTACGATTAGAATCATTTACGAGCTAAAACTAACAAACCAAGCAAAAAATACAAAAGATCCAAAATGGCGATGCTTAATGTTAATGGTCCCATTAATGTATATTTGATCTCGACTATAAAACCGAAGCATAAGATACCTCTTTATATAACATGCATTCTTCTTTTTCCATTCAACATTTCATCGAACACATAATATGCATATATCATAGGCTTCTCCTCAATGTACTTATGACGTTAACTCCATTCACACTTTTCTAATGAACATTAAGTATTCAATTTTAAATAACTCCATTATGTTTCTTTAGGCTATGAAGCTTATGAATTAAATAAAACATTTCATTTTAACACAACATTTAGATTAATAAAATAAGATTTAATATAAACTGATCAGTTACCTTTTAGACCATGGAGTAATCAAAGTGCTGTGAGCCGCAACTTCAGACAGAAGAAAAACATGCCTACAAAAAGTACAAACATAGAATTCATCAATGAAACTCAAACAGTTATATGATATACGTATATTAAGAACATAGGCAAGCATTTTTTACTGTAAACACATACCGCGAGTAGCCTGAATGGGCTGAGTTTACGCTTACCCTCTTGACCATACTTTAAAGTATACACCCTTTCTTTGAAGCCACAATTGCTCGAATGTAATTAAAGATCCTAACAAAAGTAAACAAATACCTTTCTTTGAAGCCACTTTGAAATACTCCGTGATTTTCTGTCATGATTTTGAAAATCATATAATCAAAACCCTGGATTATCCTCAGTTAAATTGATTTGATGATTAATCTGTTTTGATAAAATTTTGGAATGTGCCAATGAAATAGGGAGGTTATGATGAAGTGTTGACTGACATTGAATTTTTAATGAAAAAGCTGCATATATGAGTACAAAGTGAAGTATATTACTTTCGAAGTAGAAGATAAAACTCAAGTGTGTGCTGAGCCTCATTGGTTGGGGCGTTAGGGTTTGAATGGAACAACCCGAGTTCGATTCTTGGTTGCATCATAATTTTTTTTAAGTAACCGGATAAATATGCCATGGTGGCATTTCCAACTCATCATAAAATGTGCCATGTCAATATTATTGTGCCTAGTAAGCATTATACATGTGGCATACTTAGTCTCATATATATATACTAGAAGGGTACCCGATAACTATTTTGTGGCGAGCAAATGTTTTTTATTTTAAACTTCCTTATTATAAAGTAGTAGATAAATGTTTTTCAAAAGTACAGTCTAAATTATTAATAGTGTAAATGGTAAACATTTTATTTTTCAAATTTTACCATTAAATTGGTGGTTTAACTATAGTGAGCTTTTCTTATAAACAATTCCATTAAAACGTATCGTTATTGGAGGCGATTCACATATGGTTTTAATGAGACTTAAATTTTTAGATTTTACATTAATTTTCTACTTTTTCTTTTATAGTAATGTTTTTGGTCTTAAAATTTTAAGATTTCCTTTAATAGAAAGTACTAAATGTTTTATAATGTAGTATAGATATATAGATTTCTTGTTTATCTGATTTAATAAATTCAGTTTGAAATACAAACTAAATTTTATCAATGAATCTAAAATATCTCAACAGTTAAGTTCTTATTGATTATTCATTGATTATTCATTGGGCTGAAAATTAGATATATATGGAAAATATATTAAATATAGTATATATAATAAATTGAAAAGTAGAAAGTTATCCAAATATCTTGAACACGGAATGTAATCTCCTTCTTTACAAGAGCTTTAAGTTTACAAATACGACTTATAACATAGCTAATCCCAATTTATGATTAGGGGGTGTCAAAAATGTCGGTCCGACTTGAACTTGATTAAGCTTAGTTCGGGTTCGAGTCGACTCGATTGATCCGAATAATGATTTTTTTCAATAATTTTTATACATTTTTTATAAATCATATACGTACATTTATTGAATTAGACAACTTTTTCAATTATTTTACTCATATTCGAGTTGGACCGAACTCGAATAGACCCGACCTAATTGGACCTGACCCGAATAAGTCTGAACCCGACTAACCCGAATTTTTAATATGATTGGGTTCGAGTATGTTTTTTTTTTTTAAAAAGTGGTTATAAGGACCCTCTCAAAAATATAAACTATACCCTTATATATATTTTTTTTATTTTTTATTTTATTATTATTTTTTCTAATTATAAAACCATAAACGTGAATGTACATAATAAAAAACAACGTAAAGTTTGCAAAAAAAAAAAAAAAAAAAAAAAAAGGGGATAAAGTGTGTTTTACTTTGGTACTGTTTTTGAGAAACTTTATTGGGGAAATTAATTTTGTTATAAAATAATCTCTTCTAAAATAAATAAATTCCGTTTGGATACGTTTGGACACATTAACTTGAGTTTTATTTCAAACAAATATTTCCTAAATGAAAAGGCGATTCATGAAGTTTTTAAACATTTTGGGTATTAAAACTTTAAATTCTTGATATACCCTCTAAACATTTGTTTATAATTATGTATATGTCCTTTACGTCTATTTTACATCTTATAATTACATTTAACAAATTAACTTACCAAACACTTTTATTGAAAAAAGATACTGAACAGAATTTACGTATTATGATTTCTAGTTAACATTTCTATTTCTGATTCTGATTGTTGTACAAATTACTGTTAGTTTTGGCTAAACATAAACTTAAAAGGACAAATGAAATCTTTATACTTTTACCCTTTTTTCAAGTAAGCTAGTGGGTATCTATAACTCGAGTTTATCTTGATCCGAACTCAAACTTGACCAACCCGACCGATTAACGCGTCGCCGCTTATGATGCATCCAAATAGCCCCATTACAATGTACCCCGACTACACCACAACGCGAAGGGGCAAATAACACAAAGACAACTTCGAAAATTTGTATTGTTTTGTGTTTTTGGCTTTGGACCAACGATATAAAAGTTTACCAAAAATGAAGTAATAATAAACCCTGATTTATTAGTTTGAACAAGAATCCAATTTGTATAACGCCTCCACTCTGTCTTTTTTTCACTTGCATGGTCCTGACTCCTGACACTATATTTCAGTTGATTAATTGATTGATCCAAGTCATGTGTGGTATATTGGCTGTGTTTGGTTGTGTTGATTGCTCTCAAGCCAAGAGAGCCCGAATCATCGAGCTCTCTAGACGGTATCTACAACCTTTTTCTTTTTCATGTTTCTTTAAAATTGCTCTTATTGGGTCATATAGTGTGATGAAAATATGGTTGCTGATGTCATGTGTTTAATTAATTATGTGATGTGCAGGTTGCGTCATAGAGGTCCTGACTGGAGTGGGCTGCACAGTGAGGGCGACTGTTTTCTCGCTCATCAACGATTAGCTATTGTTGATCCTGCTTCTGGTGATCAACCTCTTTACAATGAAGACAAGACCATTATTGTCACGGTACTACATGTGTAAACAACATTTGTTCTTTTGCTGTCTAGTTCAATGACTAGACAGATTTAATGCCAACGTTTTCGGTCATAATAGGCGGAGCCAGGATTTTGAGTTAAGGGGGGCTGAACTTGACATATAAATTATAGCAGTGTCTATATCGCATCAAAAATGAATATGTTGTTTTTTAACCCATCATTCAACCTAACACCATAATAACTAGGAACCAAGCTAAATTAGAAATGAATAGTTTGATAAGTAGATTAATTTTGGTGCTATACTGCTATATCGGATTGGTTAAGATATTTGTTTACGAGTTTTTATCAAAATATCGATATTAATAAGGGGGGCTAATTGCAAAAACTGATAAGAACATAGCTTATAGCCTGAATAATTACCTAACAAAATGAGATTATTAGGGGTGGCTCAGCACCTCCTAGTCACCCTACTAGCTCTGCCCCTGAATTCACCATGTTCTTCTACATTTTCAATTGACCATTTGCTATGCTTATTTATGACACTGGAAACTCTCGATGCCCAAAACAAAACAAATAAACTGGTTAAATAGAACATATGCCTATAATGTTTAAGCAAATAACACATGTAAAGAAAGGGTGTGTTTTTTGCTTCTTTGTGTTTCCGTTCTGCATCTCTTTTCTACTATAGAAATATTAGATTTAAGAGACCTATAATTTTTGTATAACGAGGTTAGCCAAATGTTGATTATGTCTTCAGGTTAACGGGGAGATATACAACCATAAAGCGTTGAGGGAGCAGCTCAAGTCTCATAAGTTCAATACTGGAAGTGACTGTGAAGTGATTGCCCATCTTGTAAGTACATCTTATAATTACCTTTGCAAACAGAGATACACAACTTCCACATTGATTTATGTAGCAGTAATACCAGAAGAATGTTTTGTTTCTGTTGTAATCTATTTGTACAGCTGCTTTTGGTTCCTACTTGCCACTTGCAGCCTCTTCTTTTTTAATATCCAGATTTTTAAAAAAAAAAAGAAAAAAAAAGGGTAGTAATACAAGAAGAATGGACCATATAATATTAGTGTACATTAAAATGCCAAGAAATATATAAGTGATGTTAAAATCTGTAGAGGAGCTGAACCTTTGTGCATTGCGTAATTTTTTTAATATATATCTTTTATCCTGTTTAGACTCTGTTAACATGGCTCTTTGGTTTACTAGTATGAAGAATATGGAGAAGACTTTGTCCATATGTTGGATGGAATGTTCTCTTTGTGCTTCTGGACACTCGTGATAAAAGTTACATAGCAGCTAGGGATGCTATTGGGATCACCCACTTTACATGGGTTGGGGCCTTGATGGTACGATATATCCACTGTTTTAATAAAAGAATAAAGATGAGTGTGTATATAATTTTAATTGAAATTTATGAAGTTGCTACTTGCTTTACCTGAATACGAGCCATTTTGTTATGTCTGACGCTATTGGTTTCTAGAGAGTATCTCAAGCTGTGCAATTCCTCTGAATCCATTAGATGTATTTAATTAGTCTATTTGTGGATAAAGTTTTTCTGCTAGCGTATGAATTGACATTTGAGCCATATGACCGATGAGGTTCTCAGATGCATAGACTAATCATAGAGACCAAGAATACTACATCTATTTTGGGTCACTTTTCACTCTCATTTTCTGTCAGAAATATTTTCTTAATTCTGATATATGGATATGTTGGTTGCTTGCTTGAAAGTTGCGTTGATGTTGTATAATTCTTTCCCATTGCATATATGCTATACATGTACATGGTGTGTCTGGCAGACTAAATTTCAGCACTATACACTTATTTACTGTTACGAGACGCTAGAAATTGTGCATCTGCTAATTAGTGCTTAAAATGTCACTGTAGTGTTTTAAGATTCTGTTCTTTTGTTAGGGAAAAGAAAGTGCTATTGATGAATTTCATACACTTTAATGTTTTGAATGTTTTGTGCAGGTTCTGTGTGGTTTGCATCAGAAATGAAAGCGTTAAGTGATGACTGCGAACAGTTTATGTCATTCCTTCCTGGGCATATATATTCCAGCAAAACGGGTATGCATAGTTTATCAGTGTTTTTATTGTTTTGAATTTTTAGGTCTCAACTTTACACGCTTTGACATGTATCATCTTTTCCAAACTTGCTTCACTCAGGGGCCTATTGGCAACAACATCTTCTTATTTTGTTTAATCACACCAAAATATGGTACCTAGCCTTTATATGAATCTGAATTGCCTCTTGGCATACTTGCGTGTTTCATTTTTAATGGTTCAGTATTGATCTTAATTATTATACCATCTCAAGTTTCTCTTTTAATAAAGTTGATGCAACATGAATGAAGTTAGCGTAGAATTACTAGACCATGTATTTAAGTTAGAATATATATCAAGTAAATTTGCATTCGACGCTGCCAAAAGATGAAACGGAATTTCTCATGTAATCAACCACAATAATAAATGTTTTACCACATCAAATGGAACTTGATATTATGTCTGGACTTAACATTCCGGGTTTTTCATCAAATAAAGGTATATTATTAATGTTCACGTGACAGGTGGGCTAAGAAGGTGGTATAACCCCTCATGGTTCTCAGAAAGCATTCCTTCAACTCCATATGATCCCCTGGTTCTCCGTCATGCCTTTGAGAAGGTTAGTCAGTTCTAGATTTGTCACATATTTGCAGTTTTTTATAAGCTTATTTGCATGTGGATATGCATATAAGAAAGTGTCACTACATTATTACACAGTTATTGTACTTTGAGATTAGGAGTCATATATGACTTTCTTTTCTATTGTTTTTTATTTAAACCAACTTATAGGCTGTGATTAAAAGGCTTATGACGGATGTCCCGTTTGGTGTGCTTCTTTCTGGAGGCCTTGATTCATCTCTTGTTGCTGCTGTTGCTTCACGCCATCTTGCTGATTCGGAAGCTTATTGTCAGTGGGGATCACAGTTGCATACTTTTTGCATTGGACTGAAGGTCAGTATTATTTTAGTATAGAAAAAGTTCTTATTATTTTTTGTTGACTTCAATTATCATCATCAACCTTCTAATTCCCATCAACTATACACGCTTTTATGTTTGCATGATCATATTTGTTGGAGGTCTTTCTGGAAGGAGTCCCTTTACCCTCGGGCAGGGGTGTGACATTCTACATCCTACCTCCGCCATACTCTGCTTCGGCGGAATTGGGTATTGTTGTAGATATCTGGATCCAATAAAGATATAATACTTTTCAACAGCAGTGTCATGTTTAACTATCGAAAGTACCACTTTGTGTTTATCTTAAACTGAATGATACAGAGATACTGACTATAACAACAATTTTATATTTTAAAAGCATAATATAAATTTCCACAAACCTGACAGGTATAGATAACCATTCACAAAAGTACTATTTTGGATGCTGATCATTTCACCAGTTTCTGTACCAGGCTGCCATGCTTAAGCTACTTATTGATCAATTGTTATTTCCCAACTATTTTCTTGATACACCATCACTCATCAAAGCTATTTGCCTCTATATAAGTTTTGGAGCCAAAAATTATAAAAGAATCTATGTTAATCATTAGTTTAAAGAAATTATTAAATTTGAATTTTCAACGTTATAATTGGACTCTAGTTGTTGGATGATGAGACTTTATGTCCAACTTTATGCTGTTGTAGCTTACTCTATGGGAGTCCATTTTCATATGATACAAGTTTATGTCAGCATGTTTAATGCTTTAACTAAACAAATCTTGGACTACGGTTTTAGTGTAGATTCATATACTCTAAAGTATAAAGCATTAACCCCTTTTGTCTTAATGCTGAAATTTTAAGTAAGAATATTACTAAAATACTTTCTAATACTAAAAGATGGAAATATATAAAAGTTCAACAATAATATTATTTACAAAATGAAAGCTTATAAGGTTAACTAATTTAGACATCTTCCGAAAATATGTATTCGGCTTGAAAGTTAAAATGGAAATCATAATTTATTTGCTTCCTTGGTCTATTCTTCGTTGTCTTCCTATTTGTTTTCTTTTGAACAACCGGAAAACCTTGCTCTTCAAAAAATTTATTGTCAAGAAAAGTGTACAGTTGCAAAACATTGCTCGCTACAACATTTAATTATATCTTTGTCCACTGCATCGCGCGGGTACTTTGGTACTATAATCATTGGGCCATCTATGATACTGAATGTCATGTCCTTTCCCTTTGTGATTGATTATTAATCATGCTTTGATTTCTTTTTTCAGGGTTCACCTGATCTGACTGCTGCCAAAGAGGTAGCTAAGTATCTTGGCACTCGCCACCATGAGTTCTACTTCACTGTTCAGGTTATCTTGTAACAGCTTAAAACTATATACTTGCATTAGTGTGTGTACCTTCAGATGCTCAACCTGTAAAAACTAATATCAGGAAGGAATTGATGCACTTGAAGAGGTGATTTATCATATTGAAACCTATGACGTGACTACAATTAGAGCTAGCACACCAATGTTTCTCATGTCACGGAAAATCAAGTCTTTGGGAGTAAAAATGGTTCTTTCAGGGGAAGGCTCAGATGAATTATTTGGTGGATATTTGTATTTTCACAAGGCACCCAATAAGGAGGAGTTCCATGAGGAAACATGTCGAAAGGTTCTACATTATCATCTCACCTTTATAATAGATGCTCATTATGCATTTCCTAACTGACCTACCATATTTTTGGTTATTGTGCCTGCTTTCTTCATTTAGATCAAGGCTCTTCATTTGTACGATTGCTTAAGGGCAAATAAGTCTACTTCAGCATGGGGCCTTGAGGCTCGTGTTCCTTTTCTAGACAAGGAGTTTATTGATGTTGCAATGAGCATTGACCCAAAAGAAAAGATGGTAAAGTGACTTCCATTTGCTCATTTTTTTACTATAAAATTGGATATATTGTGTACTCTATAATAGAGAGAGAAAAAAAAAAAAAAAAAAAAAAAAAATGCCAAAAGTGATTATAGGGGAAGTTGGAAAATAATTTTGATAGACTTACCAATCACATACAGCTCCATTTTGTTCAAGTTTAGCAAAGCCATCGTGTCACGTATTAGGTTTGCCATACACAAGTAGTAGCTAAAAGATATATTGATGTGAAGAAAACTCATATTGTTATTAAATTAGTAAATCTGGATCTTTCACTTATTACTTTCCTGTAAGATTATCAATATAAAAACTGGTGAGGGCTATCTTAGGTGGATTTAGGCTTTCACTAAATATTTGTGATTTATGTTTTGAAAGTTAATCTTTTCTACCTTATTATAGATTCAACGTGATATTGGAAGGATTGAGAAGTGGGTCTTGCGCAAAGCATTTGATGATGAGGAGAAACCTTATCTGCCAAAGGTATGTTGCTTCGTGTATAAACTTCAATTTATGTTATAACATCGAGAGGTGATAATTTTAACCCATATACTTCAATTCGGGTTATGTTTGATCTCAAACGGAAATGGGTTTATATGGGGAAAATCAGAAGTTTCTTAAAAAAAGGGAAACGGTCAAAGTGCATTTTTACTGCGTACAACCTAGGAAACAATAGGTTTCGGTCAAAACGCTAAATAACTCAACAACACTTCTTGTACCCGACTTTTATAGACATGAGATTAATTTTTTATTTTATATTTTTTTATTAAAAATCACATGTGATTGATAAATTAAAAATAAATCACATGAATTTTTAAAGCTGAACAATCTATACCGTAAATCACGTGTGATCTATATGGAAAAAAGTGTTCACTGCGTTCATATTTTTTGATTTCTTTTGAAAATCCCACTCGACCTATGAAATCGTTTTATTCAAAACATTTACTTATTGTTAATTTATATACTCTTTTCTTACTAATCATAAAACTAGAACACAAAGCTTATGAAACTTCACCTGTTACGAATGTTTTATAAAAACTAAAAGCGGTTTATTCTTTCCCCAGCACATATTGTACAGGCAAAAGGAACAATTCAGTGATGGAGTTGGATATAGCTGGATCGATGGTTTGAAGGATCATGCAAACAAACTGGTCTGTCATTCTCAAAAGTCAACTTCTGGCTAATTTCGTATTTTCTGATAAAAGTTGAATCAAAGACACTTATTGTTGCAGGTTACTGATTCAATGCTAACAAACGCAAACTTTGTTTATCCTGAAAACACCCCTGCAACAAAAGAAGCATACTACTATCGAACAATCTTTGAAAAATTCTTCCCCAAGGTCGGTTTTCTAAATTTTCTTGGCTTTTTATATGTTTATCTTGTGGCTTCCCAAGATCTGTGATGTGGCCATGTGGGACATTCATCCTATCATATAGGTGATGCCCAGACATGAGAGGTGGCAAGATGGGATGGTCGGGTGGGTTGGATAGTGGCCGAATATGGGTTGGGCTGAAATGGGGCATTTTATAAGTACTGCTGGGTTGGGTGGCATGTAAACTCTTTTTTTCCTTTAAAAAAAAAACTATTATAAATGATTCATAGAGTAAATGTTTACAGTTATAATCTTATTCTTTAATTAAAGCGATTTAGGATTCTGAATGCGCTAAAGAGAGATGTTGAACGGTTTTTAGATTTTTTTTACCCCCTCTGGCGTGATGGGTTATTGTTGTTGCTGTTGTTGGCCAAATCTAAGACAAACACAATCCAAATTGAACTAATCATAAGTAAATGGGTCGAATTACCTCCTCTGATACCATTTGGTACAGAGTGGTAGTGTTTGTTTAATGACCCAATGGTGATTCATCACATCAGAAGATTATCTTCTCACAACATATACTTTTATGTCTGGCATTGCAAGCAGAGCGCAGCAAGGTTAACAGTTCCAGGTGGTCCAAGTGTGGCATGCAGTACTGCTAAAGCGGTGGAGTGGGATGCATCTTGGTCCAAAAATCTTGACCCATCTGGTCGAGCTGCGCTTGGTTGTCATGAAGCAGCCTATGAAGAAGATGCAGTGGACACCAAGTGAATCCTTTTACAAATAAACCAACCACGAGCAGCAGAGAAGATGGATCAAATTGATGCATTGTAAATTGATTTCTGATGATTGTGCTACACTTTCATTAGTCATATTGGTGGTATCCATCTCCTCTACATGTTTCTTTTCTACAAATTATTTGGTGTTTCCTCAGTTTTATTATATACAGTAATATAATGATAATCTAAGCTATCAATGGGAGTATTGTAAGAGCTTTTTACATTTTTATAACCTTCTTATATCAGAAATTATTTCTTTTTATTTAAAAGTCTGTCAGTATGGGCGAATAAGGAATGTGTTTATGAGATAACCAAGTATAAGGTAAACACTGTTTTGTGGATAATTTCATGGTGAATCTTTTACTATATATTGAGCTGAAAAAAAGTTGAAAGTTGTCTGGAAATGTTGTTTCACCGTGCAACCGCAAGTGTAGTTGGGACTTGAAACTTGTACAGAAGTGTGGTTACCACCGTGCAACCCAAGTGTACGGAAGAGGAGAACGCTTTATTTACTAGGAATGCCATTGTTATGAGTTGGAACATTTTAAGTTTGACACAAATTATGGTTGATGCATCCGTATATTATCTTTTTTAAGAGAGTTTTATCTATTTGCTTGAAAACATTTGGATTTACATCAATATCCATACAAATTATATCATTACAAATTCAGTATTATCTTTGCATTAGCATGTTACATCTGGCTCTTGATTTTCATGCTTGCATATTTGATTTAAGTCAATTACAAGTAGTTCCATAATCAAGTCTTGAAAAATGCGCAAACACACTTTGCGTTCTGGCCAAACATGCCGGCACATAGTAACTAACACCTTTTTTTTTTTTTTTCTTCATCAGATTTTGGTTTGCACCGGATTAGTGCAAATGTTGCATTAATGTTTTTTATATTAAACTTTATTTTGCCATCATTGTTTAAGTTTCTACTGTTATCGTATATCTAATGTTCATTAACGATTAATAAAAATTAAAAAAAAGTTCGCCCTTAGTTGTATATATCTTTATAAAATAAGATATATGTCATTTAGGAGCATGAGCTTAACTGAGAATCGATCCCACGCCAATTGTTTGGAATGAAGATCACCTTACCATTTAAACTACATGTTCACTTATTATTTTTCATCCGTTAATATAACTATAGTTGAAGAATCCATGTATGTACAAAGTTTTAAAGAGTAATAACAATTCAATAATTGAATTTTGAGTTTAATAATATTTCGGTATATTGAAGTTAATTATGACAATTCATACATAATTGGTTTTGTAAAATCTAAGATTTTTATGTAAAATTATGTTAAATCTTTTATATTTATATAGTTATAATATTGTGAACGCGTGTGTTTTACGTAAGCATTTCATTATTTGTCAATATTGATTAATATGTTGTATAAATTTTTTGTTGCACAAAGGATTTGATAGTAAAAAATATTATTTCGGATATTCTTCCTTAATCTTATAAAAGAGGAATAACGTAAGTCGTTCGTACATGTATAATCTCGTGTATTAACTTACATATCATAGTAACTCATGTTTTTATTTTGATATTAATAATCTTGTGTATATACATTAATTTATAAATACATATATGTTGTTTTTTGTAAAATATAAAGTATAGGTAATATTTATTACACTTATAATGTTATTTAAAATTATATAAATTGATAAATTTACTTAAGTTCATATAATTTACTTTAAAATTTAACAGCTAAAGTTTTATATCTTGTGTTTTTATACATATTTATTTTAGTTGATGAAAGATGAGTTTGACCAAATTGACGACAATTTAAGCTTTTATTCCTCAAATAAAATAATATTCTCCAATTAATCTAAGAGAAAATTACCAAAAAGATAGAAAAATCCATTTAATCTATTCTCCAAAAAATGAAAAAGTCTACGCCTTGGTCTACTTTGTATAGATTTTTTGACCAAATTGAAGACAATTTAAGCTTTTATTCCCCAAACAAAATAATATTCTCCAATGGGGTGAGATCATAAAACTAATTATACCATTGCGACAATAATAAAATTATCTTTTTGTAAAGTTCTAATATTGTATTCTTTTGAAGAACTTATTTTTAAAAATAAATGAAAGTTTTAAAATAATCTTTTGTCTTAACACAATCCCTAAACTACAAACCCTAAACCCTAAAAACCCTAACCCTTAAACCCTAAAAAACCATAAACCCTAAAACCTTAACTGCTAAACCAAAAAGACCTAAACCCTATCCGCTAAACCGTAAGAAACCTAAACCCTTAACCCAAAAAAGTCAAACCCCTAAACGCTAACTGTAAACTCTAAACCCACAAAAAAGTCGGAAAAAAAAATTCGTCGAAAGTATATGATGTAGGATATCAAATTAAAAGTAATTTTATGCTTGTTGTGATGGTATGATTAGTTTCGTATAACGATTAATGGTTTGTGAGATATATAGTTTTTAAAAATGAAAGTGAAAGTTTATTTTATTGTTTTAAGAGTTAAATCGTCCCTAAGGTTTGTTGAAATTGCAGATTTCGTTCTAATAAGTTTAAAAGTGCATAGATCGTCCTAAAATCAAACTATTTTGCAAATTTTGGTTCCTGGAAAGTGACTCTGTTATCTCTCTTATTTTAATATATAAAACGTAGGGCAAAATGGTATTTTTACGTGTGGTCCCCCCTTTTAATCCACTAACCCTCTTTTATATTCCACTCTCTCTCCCCACCCACCTATATTCCACTTAATCAAAATTCCTCCAAATCAAAATACCAAACCCTAATTTAATCATAACTCCAAGAACAATTGAAATGGTCAATTGTTATTGTCAACCTCCTAGGCAAGCTGTCATTCGTACTTCATGGACTCAAACAAACCCAGGACGTCGCTTCAATTGTTGCTCACAAATTATAAGATGTAATATGAGTTCTTCTATATCGAGTGTTTAGAGAAATTTTCATTTGAATGATGTTATTAATATTTGTTTGTAGGTGACTGATTGTGGCTTTTTTGACTTGCTTGATCCTCCTATGTGTGCTAGTGCAGTCAAGATAATTCCTGGTTTACTAAGGACAAGGAATGTGCTTGAAGAATCATTGAGTTCAATGGCAGCATCTAATGGAAGATTGAAGATTTGTTTGGTTTGCAGTTGGGTGTTTTTTCTTATTTTCTTCATGTAATAAGTCTAGTATGTTGTAAGTGTAGTATGTTTAGTGATAAGTGAACTTAAAAATTGACCAATATGTATGTTATGGTCAATGATTTTAGATGTAATATGGGTAATGTTCAATGAATTATAAAGTTTTTTAGTGCTTATGGGTATGTTTATTGATAAGTTTTTAGTGATTATGGGTATGTTTAAAGACAGTGGTGACTAAAGTTTAGTTTACAATACATGAAACAAGTAAAATGGAATTCAGCATATGCAAGAAGTAACTTGTTACATTGAAACAAGTAGGTAAAATGAAATACTAAATACATGAAACAAGTAAGTAAAATGTTGCTGCATGAAACAAGTCATTAACTTGTTACATTGAAAATTTGCCACATAAAGTGGACATTACCATTACTTTTTTAGCATACTAAAGTTCAAAGTAGGAAATACTAAATACATTAATATCCAAATTCAGATAAATAGCAAATACTAAAGTACCAAATAACATTTAAGTAGCAAATACTAAGTAACAAACTTAGTTGGTGTGGATTTCCTATTTGCAGAGACCTTTGTCATTCTCTTTTGACTTCCAGATGGTGGATTCACTGGTTGACTTTGAGAAGGTTGAGAGCTTGGTCCATCACTTGTTCCACCAACATTCTGTGCAACACCAACATTCTGTGAACCATAACCTGCACCAACACCATCAGCACCAACATTATGTGCAGCAACATTATGTGCAGCACCATCTGCACCAACATTATGTGCAGCAACATCTGGTGCACCACCAGTTGAACCAACATCTTGTGCAACACTACTTGAACCAGCATTATGAGTTGACTGACCAACATCAACATTCTTACAACTCCTTTTGTTATGCCCCTTTCCTTTGCAGATACAACATGTCACAGTTTTACCCTTTTTAGACAACTTTCCAACTTTCACCATCTCTTCAATTTCAACAACACTTTTCTTTCTCTTTTTTTGAGGCCTGCCAATCTGTGGCTGAATTTTAGGTGGTAGCATGGTTGTTGGCCATTCATGTTGCTCCCATATATTCCTAGCATTGATTGGATTGACTTTGAAAGAATATTGTTGTTTCCATGTTTCAAGCCTATAAGACTGATGCACCCAAACCTCTGGCAAACCAACAGTCATCCTATTCTCACTCACGTTTCGAATGGCTGCTACTGCATGTTTACAAGGTAGACCTGAGATTTCCCATTTTCTACATGAGCATTCCTTTAACCACACATTGGTCCCCCCAAAGACCTTTGACTTACATCAGATCAACACCATTCCAATCCACAATGTATTTTGAAGCTTCATATTTGATTATGTTAAAAACTTTTGTAACAGAAGGAGTAAGTGGCCCATCAGATTTGGCAATAACTTTTTGAACTAGTACTATTCTTTTCATCAGATACTAGCTTACATATGTTGAGAGAAAAATGATGTAGTTGCAGCCTTTATTTGTCTTGAATGAAGACAGATGTGCTCATTAGTATATGTTCTCACTTGCCATTTATTATTCTCTGCCTTGGCAACATAAATAGACCAAGGGCATTCATTTTTATCTCTCTCTTCTGTATTTACCATTTTGCCCTTACCTTTAACACAAAAATCTTTTCTCACCTTATCCTTTGCAGCAGTACCTTTTCCTTCATTGATAGCAATACCTTTTTCTTTTGTGATCCCAAAAGTACCTATGTCAGCATCACCTAAACTTGGCATAGTTCCATTACACTTGGCCCTTACTCTAACATTGTCATTTTTGACAATAGAAATCTGTCTTCTAGTTTCTACTGCATGTGCTTTTATTCTAGCCTTTGCTTCGTCACTATTTGGAAATTCTTGCCCAACAAAGAAATAATTAACAATGTTAGCATCAGCAGCAGCTTTTATTCTAGCCTTTGCTTCGTCACTATTTGGAAATTCTTGCCCAACAAAGAAATAATTAACAATGTTAGCATCAGCAGCAGCTCTACCCTTTTTCTTTAGTTCCCTTAGTGCTTTTCTTCTACCACTATCAACTGAATCATCTCCAACATCACTATCAAAGGAATCATAATCAATAACCTCTAAGTCATCCTCATTCACGTTTACATTTGGTCTCAAAGGATCAACATCTCTTTCATCTTCTGATTCAACAGTGAACCTAAACCCTTCCATATTAACATCTAATTCATCTATAACATGTTCCTCATCAACAAGCTCTTCGCATCATCATTATCAACTCCTAAACCATCCGCACCATCACTATCTACCCTAAACCATCCGCACCTACGCACCATCACTATCTACTCCTAAACCATCTGCACTATGATTACTTGTGGTCATTATCCACTCTAATCCATCTGCAAAGATTATTAAAATGCTCATAATCCATTCTTAAACCATCGCACCATCATCTAAATGCTCATTATCCACTCTAATCCTTATAAACCATTATTAACAACCTCATTATCTTGTCCAAACCACTCTATAGCTAATCTCTTTCTACAATTAGGCAACCCAATGGACTTCCCCTTTTTATGTGTTTTACTAACCAGGCTTGTATCAACATGTCCCTCATCTAAATCAACTACTTCAACATTCTCAGGCAACTCACTAATTTGGGCAGACTATTTGAATTTAGGCATGTAATAACTCTCAACTGTAGTCTCACCATGTTCAATAAAAACATCAATTACCTTATTATCTTTAACATATTGGGCAAGGTTAATAACATCATCATCACTTGCCAAAACCCTTAATCCCCAGTCTAGTGTCTTATTAGGTATCCTAAATAGAACACGATATTTATTGGATTATACTTTAACATTGTAACTATGGAATGTATGACATCAACATTAAAGGACTCTATATCCAACAAGTCTACATATTGGACCTTACCACCAAAATACTTTCTCTTCGGTGATGGCGTAAAACATCCACCATGAAAGACCTTAATTGAGAACACTTCTGGATGATCAGCTGTTTCATAAGAAAAAAAAAGAATTCACTAGAATAACACCATAACCACATTTACTAACATAATTTTGATTTCATGTTCTTACCATAAACTACATGTGGATTGAATGTTGATCCATCTGTTCTAAAATACCATTCTTGTAGTCCAGTTACCATAATTTGAATTTTGCATTAACACTTTGAAGTTTAAGGATTTGATTTGCAGTAAAGGGAAATTTGAGGGATTGAGTTATTTTTTTTAGTTAGGGTTTTTGGTTTTAGAATAATGGAAGTCAACGGATAAAGAGAGATATATGGTCGGTCAGTGGATTAAAAGGGGGGACCACACGTAAAAATATCATTTTGCCCTTACGTTTTATATATTAAAATAAAAGAGATAACGGAGTCACTTTCCAGGGACAAAAATTTGCAAAATAGTTTGATTTTAGGACGATCTATGCACTTTTAAATTTATTAGGACGAAATCTGCAATTTCAACAAACCTTAGGGACGATTTTTGCAATTAACTCTTGTTTTAATGAAAAATGAATGTTTGAGAATAAATTAATAAAAATAAATAAAAAATGAAAACTTTTTACCAGTACACCCTTCAAAAGTTTGTGAATATCTGTAAAGATAAACTTATTATAATTTTGTAGCTAATTACCTGTTCCTTACAATAAATACACATCTGATGAATCGTACTCAGGGAAAAAATCATGGACTCACAAAATGAATCGGGACCCACAACTTTTTAAGCTTAAATTGTAGCCAATTAGCTACAATAAATTGTAGCTAATATATTCCAAATCTATAATCCATAAATATATTTTAGAATAAATAACCTTTATGTATTTAGTTAAAGTTCTTAAAAACCAAACAAGACATCAACCATTTTTCCAATAAACCAGCCTATATGATTTGTTTTCTCCAAAACTATATACTTCATTTTCTTGATCATATAAAACTAAATTATCTTACCAAATGTTTTTTTTATTCCAAATTAATTTAAAAAAACTTTTTATACAAACATTTTAAAATACATTGGGGCCGACAAAAAAATACACGGCGATTCACATAAAAATACAGACAAATGTATTTGTGAGTCGAGTCACTGTATATTTTTTGTGTACTTTTGTTGTGCTTAGAAAACCCTTAAAATAAAGTTAATCGTAAATTAGAACAAAAGGTGGATCAGATTTCTGGCTTGGATTCTCTCTGTTGAAGAGAATCATAAATTGCGCTCAGTTATTTCATATTCGATCATCTGGGGAAATAATCATCACATCCAACCTCTATTCATCTCAATATAAATTTATATAAAAGATCTAAAAAAATACACAATTTATTTGTAAACTATATTAAAAAAAAAAAAAGATGATGGATCAGATTTCTGGCTTGAATTTTCTCCCGAAAGAGAAAAAAATAAGAGCGCTCAGTTATTTCAAATTCGATCATCTGGGGAAATAATCATCATATCCATCACCTATCCCAAAATGCAAACATCAAAAAATGGAATTTTTTATACGACTCAAAACATCAACTAAAAATGTTAGAATTCCTAGAGCAAAAGAATCGATTAACACTTAAAGTTGACGCTCTAAGTCGTACTGAAATTCTTTATTCATGAGAAAAAAAAAGGAGGCACAGAAGCTTGAAGTGAGATTTATGAGTCGCAACAGAGAGTTTATATAGCAAAAAATATGATTAGGGTTTCTCATAAACCCTAGTGGCCACGTGATTTCCGCATGTTCTTTTCTTATATTTTAGCCCATTCATGGCCCGGCTTTGTTTGGTCCTGAATTGGCCCATATATACTGGCTTAGACCAGCGTGACCCGTTTTTCTAAAAGTTATGGTTTAACCATAACATTGCAATTTTTTGAAGAAAAGAAAAAAAAAGAAAATAGAAAAAAACAATCATATTAAATTTATAAATGCAAACGTGTTATATGCAAATCATAGTTATATTAGTGCTAATCAGTTGGCTACTTGGCTTTGTTTGTAATGTTGAATAAAGTTTCCAAGTTAGCATTAACAAGACCTAACAAGGGAATTGAGAACATACATTGATACCGAGTTTTTGGGTCATCTCAAAAGACATGTAGAAAGCAATACTTATGTCCTTATTAGGAAACTAGGAATCAAACATAATTCTTCCCCGCAACAAAATTCCTTCCTTTTCATAAACACTTCCACATTATCTTTGACTCTCATCATACATTTTTGTAAACCATTTTTCTTAACTATGCCAAATGGTTGACAAAACCATAAGCAAAGCAATGTCTTAAAGGTTAACCAATTTGGCAAATACCTTTGCCTATAAATACCATGAACTTCCACGAAATGAAACATAATCAAACGGTCCACTTGTCTCGTGTATCTATACTCTTAAAAAACTCAAAAAATCAACATGGCTTCTCAAGTTTCGTTGTAAACGGTCTGAATCAGCAGTTGACAACATGCCAGAAGCGTTGAGGCAAAGCCGTTATCATATGAAAAAATGCTTTCTGAAATACGTAGAAAAAGGCAAGCGGATGATGAAAATCCATCATTTGATGGAAGAAATGGAGACTGTCATTGAGGACAAGGACGAAAGAACTCAAGTCTTGGAAGGCTTGTTCGGCTACATCTTGTGTACAACTCAGGTATATATTTAATCCTATACACATATATTTTGTCATCATACATATAGAAATGTTTGACTTTTACCTTGATCTTACAGGAAGCAGCCATTGTTCCTCCTTATGTCGCCTTTGCTATAAGACCGAATCCCGGGTTCTGGGAGTATGTTAAAATCAACTCTAATGATCTATCGGTTGATGGGATCACTGCCACGGATTACCTGAAGTTCAAGGAAACGATCGTTGATGAGACATGGTATATGATCATTAAGTTATCGTTACGGTTTGATAAATGTTTGTTGAAACTTAAACAAGCAGTAATAACATTCAAATTTTTCAGGGCAAATGATGAAAATGCATTGGAGTTAGACTTTGGAGCAATGGACTTTAAATCGCCTACCATGAGCTTACCATCTTCAATTGGAAATGGAGTTAGCTTTGCCTCAAAGTTTATTACTTCTAAGCTTTATGCTCAAACTAGCAGCCAACAGATGCTTGTTGACTACTTACTCGCATTAAATCATCAAGGAGAAGTATGAAATGTTATAAATTATATCATTTTCAAAAGGACTTTTTTTTTTTTTTTTTTTTTTTAAAAAAAAAAAAAGATTATAACCAAATTAAATTCTAATGTGCAGAAACTTATGATAAATGATACATTAAACACAATTTCAAAGCTTCAGAGTGCTCTGATAGTAGCCCATGCTTCCCTATCTTCCTTGCCTAATGATACACCATATGAAAGCTTTGATCTTAGGTAACGTTTCCTTGTCTATTTTTGTCTATTAACTATATTGTTTTTTTGAGTCCTGGCCGGTAACTCAAAGCTATTATGTAAACAGGTTTAAAGAATGGGGTTTAGAGAAAGGATGGGGAGACAATGCTGAAAGGGTGAGGGAAACAGTTAGATTTTTATTGGAAGTTCTTCAAGCACCTGATCCCGTAAACCTGGAGAAATTTTTTAGCAGGGTTCCAAGCATATTCAATGTAGTATTATTCTCGATCCATGGGTATTTTGGTCAATCTAACGTTCTTGGCTTGCCCGACACTGGCGGGCAGGTAGTTTATGTTTTGGATCAAGTTGTGGCTCTAGAAGAAGAATTGCTCCTCAGGATTAAGCAGCAAGGGCTCAACTACAAGCCGCAGATTCTTGTGGTGAGAAAAATTTCTCATTTATTGTCCCTTTTTTGATAGAGATACATTAATGTTTAGTTAAATGACAATGTTGTCGATCTGAATTAGGTGACTCGACTTCTTCCGGATGCTACAGGGACCAAGTGTAACCAGGAGATGGAACCAGTTCTCAACACAAAGCATTCACACATTCTCAGAGTACCATTTAGGACTGAAAAAGGCATTCTTCGTAAATGGGTTTCTCGGTTTGATATTTATCCATACCTTGAGAAGTTCACCCAGGTACACTCCCTTTATTTTTCTTCGTGTTCGTGTTCATTTGAAGGGATATTAATCACTTGAACTAAATTCTGCAATAGGATGCAAGTGAAAAAGTCATTGAAATAATGGAAGGCAAACCAGATCTTATCATTGGAAACTATACCGATGGAAATTTGGCAGCATCTCTTATGGCTAAAAAACTTGGAACCACATTGGTACCTTTTATGTCCATCTTACTAAAATAGTTCAATCCTAGAAAATCTCTATGAATAAATTATCAGACTGATAATACGTTTTTGTTAACTTTCAGGGAACGATTGCACATGCTTTAGAGAAGACCAAGTACGAAGATTCGGACATAAAATGGAAGGAACTGGACCCAAAATATCACTTTTCTTGTCAATTTACAGCTGATACGATTGCTATGAATTCAGCAGATTTCATCATCACAAGTACTTTCCAAGAGATTGCTGGAAGGTTTGTTATCAAGACGCAACCGCATTATTTCTTAATATTTTTTAAACAAAAACATGGTTTTGAGTCCTTTTTGATGTTTGATTTCAGTAAAGATAGACCTGGACAGTACGAAAGCCATCAAGCATTTACACTACCAGGGCTATACAGAGTTGTTTCAGGCATAAACGTGTTTGATCCCAAATTCAACATTGCTTCACCAGGAGCTGATCAATCTGTCTACTTCCCATACACTGAAACACAGAAGCGGCTAACTGCATTTCAGCCTGCCATCGAGGAACTTCTCTTTAGTAAAGTCGATAATGACGAACACATGTAAATTTCATGACCTTGGAAATTTTGTGTTATGTGTGTTTAATTAGTTAGTAAATTTGTTTGACATATATGTTTTATGGAACAGTGGATACTTAGAAGACAAAAGTAAGCCGATCATCTTCTCAATGGCAAGACTAGACACCGTGAAAAACATCACAGGATTAACAGAATGGTTTGGGGAGAACAAGAGGCTTAGGAGTTTGGTCAATCTCGTCATTGTGGCCGGTTTCTTTGACCCATCAAAATCAAAAGATAGAGAAGAAATGGCGGAGATAAAGAAAATGCACTTGTTGATAGAAAAATACCAACTTAAAGGTCAAATAAGATGGATAGCAGCACAAACTGATCGAAACAGAAACAGTGAGCTTTACCGTTTCATTGCTGACTCAAAGGGGGTGTTCATTCAACCTGCTATATACGAAGCGTTTGGACTCACGGTCATTGAAGCAATGAACTGTGGTTTGCCAACTTTTGCCACAAATCAAGGCGGTCCAGCTGAGATAATTGTCGATGGGGTATCTGGATTCCTGATTGATCCCAACTATGGTGATGAGTCGAGCAACAAGATTGCTGATTTTTTCCAGAAATGCAAAGAGGATCCTGGATACTGGAATACAATTTCGGACGGTGGTTTGAAGCGTATATACGAATGGTAAAAATATACAGGTTTTGAAACACATTGGAGTAAAAATATTCATTACTCAATTCTTTTTTTTTTTTTTTTTTTTTTCAGCTACACATGGAAGATTTATGCAAATAAAGTGTTGAACATGGGGAACATTTATTCATTCTGGAAGCAGTTAAACAAGGAACAGAAAGAAGCAAAACAAAGATACATTGAATTGTTTTACAATCTACATTACAAGAACTTGGTACACATCTTTGGTTATAATTATCTAGTAAAAACATGGATATGATCATTGGAAGAAGGGTGTCTGAGAAACTGTTTTGAATGTGAATGTCGAGGTGAGGACTGTGCCAATTGCTAGTGATGAAGTTGTACTTGCACCAAAGCCCGGGTTAGCCTAAATTACCGACAGAAGATAGGCAAGCCATGTAAAGATTTTTTTAGCTAAAATCTAATTACTTTCTTTTTTTTCTTGGAATTTATTATAAGGACAACTAATTGATAAGTTCTTTCTTTTCTTTTCCAGCAGAGATACGAAAGCCAAGTCACAAAGGTAAATATTTGAAATTCCATCTTTTTACCAAGTGTGGTTTTGGGACTGTACACTTAAATTTTAAAAGTGTTATTTCTTGCTTAATTTCAGTCTCCCTTTAGCTAAAAGAACTGAGGACAATGCAACTCTCAAGTGCAACATCATGTGATCTCGTAGCCTTTGTTATTGCAAGTTCCCGTATCTAGTTTGATCATATTGCAAGGATACACGAAGTGACTTGTGTACAGGAAAACACATATCTATAGATAATAACATTGTGATTAAATTTCAATGAATTGTTTTACAGAGAGCTAACACATGTAAAAGTTGATGGAAAAGCGAGAAATTCACATTCTTCGTCTATGTTGTGTTTTCTGTAAAAATTGCTTCAAATGAATAATATTAACCACCATTCTGTGCGAGGCTTGAACAAGTTTTAAATCTTAAATTTAAGTATCAATTCAAAATTCCAAACCATGGTAAAGTTTGGATGACTTAAGTTCTTTGGTAACATTAAAATACCGAATCACTGCAAGCCATTGATCCCATCTTTTGAGCCTATGAACCGCTATTGTGTCTGGAATAAGCTCGTGCGAGCATCTTCCATTCATGCCTGGATAATCGTACATGGCAGGCTTATTAGAAAATCTGTTTCTTGCTTTCCGGCCACGATCTAACCATCTTCCAACCAGTTTATCCTCAGGACCAATAGCGTCGTTTCTAGGAATATCTGAGTTCGCAATCCATTCCACCAAATCCCACGACAAAATAAACCCCATTCCTGACATATACGACACAAAAGGATTCATACTTTGACAAGGAATCACAAATCCATAGTACAAATCTGATCTCGGAAGTGATTGCAGCGATGATGCAAGTGGCATAAGCCGCAAAAAGGCATCATCATCTGCTTTCATGACATAGTCATAAGATTGAGATAGAATGTGAGGAAGGGAAGAGAAGTATGTATAAGTTTTCCCATTGTTCATGTTTTCTGAGCAATTGAGAATGATAATGTCGTTGAATCTGAGGATCTCTAGGGATATTAGAACACGTTGTTCTTGTTTTGTGAGGTTGCAAAATACGAACTTTATGTCTATTTGGGCTAATGGAGATGGTTGGATTCCATAAATGAGACGAAGGAAATGGCGATGATCATAGTTATCTGCTCTAGTTAGGATTCCTATAAGCAGACTGAATTGCTTTGTTACTGTAGAGTTTTGGACATTTGACGAAGTTAGTAATGGGCTCTTTACACAAAGATGGTTGAAGATAATGAAGATGACAACAAGGAGAGCGGAAGCCATTAAAGGTAACATAGTAAAAACAAGGCGTTTCTGGTTCATTTTCGAGATGGATTTGTGTGGTTTCAAAATGCATGTATTGATACATTTGAGGTTCATGTAAGAAATAAGTAGATATTGTGAAAATTTTGTTTTGCTTTATGGGTTATGCTCATGATGTTTAAACATGATTAGTGTTGTAGAAGCCTTGCAGCTCACATTTTTCATGATTTATGCATATGGAAAATGTATTTAAGGGAGGGTTTTCTGGTGCAAAGTGAATCTTAAAGTATTGTGTCTCTTGTTCCCACATTGATCTTGTGAAGGCTTGAAATCATTTAAAGTCACAATGTACACTACTTTTTCAAAATTCATACAAATACCAGTGGAACCTTTTTTTTAACCATGAAAAGCTGTTAATTAGAAGGGTGGTCTTCTCATGACAAAATCACATATTCTGCATTTTGGATCAATTTTAGTTTGGGCTTGAATGACATGGGCCTAGCTGAGTTTGAGGCTCGCTTTGCTAATTTTTTCTATAAAAATAAAAGATAAAGTGGGATATATGGGTCATATCCTAGAACAACATCAATATAAGTGATGGAGCTCTGAAAAAAAAACATGGTTAGGCTATACATCTTCAATCGATTTTTTTAGCAAGAGTAACATGAACCACTAGTTAAGTAAGATGTCTTCAGCATAGCACTCCTATATAGTTATAGCGTGGTGCGAGGGCCTAAAAAATAACGAACCATTTAAACACTGTCGGCTTTGTAGTCTTGCTCAAGTCCTCTCTGGATAGTTACTCACTAGCGATGGCATCAAATTTTAGGACTTTAATTTCTTAAATATAAGGATATATAACTTAAGGTTATATTTGTAATCATGGGGTTTAAATTTGATATAATCACGAAAAATATGATTGTCAATGAGAATATGTGACAAATTCTAATGTTACGATTAAGGCGCATGATATCATAACGGTAGGTATACTCTTAGAAATAACCAATGAGTCACACGCCAATTCTAAAATCATGAAATTGGTTGTTGCATTGTAAATAAGAACATATTTTTCTAGTTTTGAGTTGACTAGATACTAACTCAGATTTTATATAACACAGGTTGTCTATGAATCGGATAAATGATAAACAAATTGACGGGTATCGTATCCTTCTCTTTGTTTGTCGTGGGTTAAAATAAGGAAACGGACACTCCTAAAAGTATCAATAGATCCTAGAAGATGCTATAAAGAAAGACTTCTATGGACATGTCACTATCGTTGGCTCCATGGCTATTAAAGTATCACGAATGCAACTTTCAGGGCCAAGGCGTAAAACTGGTTCATCCTGCATTTTGGAGGTACAGAAACATATTTTAAGTTCATATGCAACACAATATTACAGTAGTTTGCAGTTCAGAAAGAAGTTCAAGTACCTTTAAAAGGTTTCTAAAGAAAGTAGTTGGATAATTCCCCGTTGGGAAGAGAATTTCCACTAGGTCTGCTAGGACTAATTGTGGTTGCGACACTGCTCCATCATACCAATCTTGGAACACAATGAGAAAATATTAATCAAATATCGGGAATTCCTTAGGTTCAATTGGTCAAATGATACTTTTTAGTGAAACAAAGTAGACCAATTAGTTAACCGTTACATAAAAAGCTTTAGTAGTACTTACCAAGAGCCAAATCAGTTGAAAGGCGTTTGTCGTATCTCCACAAGTTTTGAAATGAAAGAAAACCAAAACAAGTTTGATCCTCTATATGAAGGTTTTGCAGAAAGAAGGTTGAATTGTAGGCCACTGGGTCTGGAGTAAATGTTTCATCAAGCACTACATCGACAGTCTAAATTACAAGAATTATGTAAGATTCCAAAGACAAGTTTAGGGATGATTTGATAAAAATCGAGTGAAACTTACACATAAGATAGCATGAAGTTGTTCCAAATCATCAATAGAGGATGTGCTGTATGTCTTTTTGTTTATGGACGTATCAATATTCTCTCCGCCCGCATCTTCTATATACTGTTATACAAGCACCAATGTGGTATTTCAATTTTGTCATAACTTTATTTTGTAAGTACTATTTAGTTTTATGCATATATAAAATTACGAATAGAAAATAACCATTCAAATGATATAGGCCTAAATCTTTTTCTTTTCTAGTATTTTTGATTAGCATCTTTAACATATAATTTCACACGATTGAACGGGTTAACTTTTTAATTATGATGTTCATTGTAACTAATAGTTATACTCGTTAAACAGATAGCCCTAATGGATGCTAGAGTAATAAAAGTTTCTAAAAGCACACTTATACTTTTACTACTAAAATACACATCTCCCCAATGGGACTTGAACCCACAACCCTTAGAATAGTTAATCTGCAATAGCATACCTTTAGCTTGTATGCTTCTTCTGTGAAAGACCAGACACCCTGCACCAACAGAAAGACGCAGATGGAAACATAAGCTTTAACTTCTCAAAGATTAATTCATTCATTCTTTTGTTAATTACACATGGAAAAGGATTATAGCTAAAACTTGTAACATTTTAAAGTAACAACAAATGGTATAGATACTTACATTATTAAACTCCATCCATGCCACTACTGGATTGACCTTTTGCTTTTATTGGCAGCAGAATTAGACAAACACAAGTAATTGCTTTTCACCTGTATATATAACCAAAAGCATCTACAATGTTCACATAAATATTCATTTGCGGCTTGTAACTAGAATATATTCAGAAAAACATGTGCACACGTACACAATTTAAACAAATTCAAACAATGGAGCACTTTTGGACTTACGGCATCATAGATTTGATTTGCTCTGACTTCCAAGTTTGCAAACATTCCCAAGTACTTGATCCATTCTGCCCTCTGCCATTCAAACAATTAATCGCGAGAGATATATCTAGAGACAAACTAATAAATATCTAGAAAAGTAAAGGAAGTTAAGTACCTGAAGGGGAGCTTGTTCGCCAATAGGGACATAAGTAACATAATTGCATAATTGAGTTTGCTGGTTGGTGTTAGAGCCGATGAAATGTGCAGTATATTGAGAAAACTGTTGTGGCTCACTCTTATTGAGCATATCAACTTGTCCATCATTGTACATTTTAAGTAGACATGGAGAAGCTACCGTTTCTGATGTCATGCCTTTCATGGCAGGCAAGAGACCTAGAAGCTGTTCATGTTTTGCCAATCATTCCAATGGTTGTTAAACTACAAGCTCAAACTAGCTAGATGCATATATAGTTCAAGGAAAGATGATTAGAACTGATTTAATAGATGTTGCAAAATAAATGGGCCGTGTTGGTTGAGTAACGGACTTGCAAACTTTATTTCCTATAAAAGATTAATGTGTACTTTACTAAACTACAGTATATAATTGCAATGACTATATATTTTCTTTCGAAAACAATCTTGTGTACCTTTTCACATATATGAATTAATAAAATTTATCAAGAAATTTGCTACATCCACATAAAGATTACACAAAAAAAACCCCACTCGCTGACATGTTAACAGGTGATTAGTTTTTTTGTGGGATCCACATCCCACAAAAAACCAATCACCCGCTGACATGTCAGCGAGTAGAGATTTTTTGTGTAAACTTTATGTGGCCCTAGCATGCCTCATTTATTAATCACTTATACTTAGAAAGTTTTGTATATAGATTTTTAGCCATTGATTGTAGGACCATTAATGTTATAGAAGCAAAGATAGGGGTAGTATTAGTATATTATGTTTTATGTTCTGTAAATATGTAAAGCCTGTAAAACACTTTGGCTGGGTCAAAATGGGTCGATTAGTTTAGGGTATAACGGTTAAAAGTTAGGTTGATCGAAGCCATTTGTCAATAGTGGCATCAGAGCCCAAGGTTCAATTCCTGAAAGTGAAACCAATCAAGAAGGCAGTTACAAAGGGAAGAACGAGTGCAAGTATACAACCGATCATAGGAGAATCACAACAGATACATTCCTTTTTCCTTTTTAAATCCGCTCTTTTTTCTTTTTAGTTTTGTTCATGCATATATTTAGGAAACTTAATTCGTTTGTGATAGACATAGTCTAGGAACCCAAGCCGATTAAGATTTAGGTTTGCCCGGGAATTATAAGACCAAAGGAACAGTTGGTTTAATTCGCCCCCAAATAGAGAATTTTTTGGGTTTGCGGAAATTATAAAACCAAAGCTCATTGAGACAGTTGGTTTAATTCGCCCAACATATGGAGAATTTTTTTTTAAAGATTTGCTCGGGAATTAGAAAAAAACCAAGAACTGCGAGAGACAGTTGTTGATTCGCCCCGCAAACAAGAAAGAAAAGTTTTTTTACTCTAAAAATGGATGGTTGCTGGAACATCAAAGAAAGACGAAGGAGGGATGTCAATGACATTCCAATGCTCAATTCTGGATTCTACAAATTATACTATCTGGGCTGTAAAAATTAAAGCACTATTTAATGTTTATGGAATATGGGGAGCACTCGAACCAGAAGGAGAAGTGGATACAAAGAAAAACACAATGGCTATTGCTTATCTATTTCAAGCCTTGCCCGCACCACTCACATTACAAGTTGCTCATCATAAAGGGCTGGCGATATGTGGAAGGACTTGAAGGCTCGATTCGTGGTATAGACAAAGTCAATGAGGCTAGACTACAAACGTTAGAATCGAAATTTGAAACCTTGAAAATGAAAGACTCGGATCACTGATGAATTCACCGGAAGATTAGTCAACTCGTGTCACAAGGAAGCGGTCTTGGTTCCACAATTGAAAACAAAGATTGGTTCGAAAACTTCTAGGATCCGTCCGACAAAGTTTATCTAGATTGTTCTTTGCAATTGAACAATTTGTCGATCTTAACACCATGACATTTCAAGAAGCTCTTGGAAGATTAAAAGCATATGTGGAACGACAAGAAGCCAAACAAAGAAGATGTACATGATAGACTTCTATACTCCAACACAGTCGAAAAGGAACAAGGAAAACAACATAGCTGTGAACGTTGTGGTTATAGGAAGTCGAATCAGGATAACAAAGGAAGAAGCCGCGAAAGAAATTGAAATAAAGATGGTAATCAACTACAAAAGGATAAGAGTCACATAAAATGCTTCAAGTGCAACAAATTTGGACATTATAAACATGAATGCACAAAGAAGGATGAAGAAGTTAACCGACAATCTGAAGATGATGAACCAATAATTCTTGCACCATTGCTATAAAAGAACTTTGAAGAATTGAAGACTTTGCCGTCTATAACATTGGGGGTGAATGTAGGACCATTAATGTTATAGAAGCAAAGATAGGGATAGTATTAGTATATTATGTTTTATGTTCGTAAATATGTAAAGCCAGAAACACTTGGGTTATAAATTTGGGTCAAAAAGGTCGATTAGTTTAGGGTATAACGGTTAAAAGTTAGGTTGATCGAAGCCATTTGTCAATATTGATGGCCCTATAAACTTATTTAATTATCATCATTTAACTGTTTGCGTCTATCGGTAATTTTAGCATTTGTCAAATTGAAATCATTTTCATTTGTCTCAAATAATGTTAATTACAATAGTCATATGCAACAAATTACAACTAAATTTGCAGAAAGAGAATGATCAGACTTACAAACAAATGCATAATCTCACCTCGAAGTATGACACTGCATAAATTCAAACGAAACAGCGATAAGAAAAGAGTCCAAAGTTAGATTACTCATAATCTACAATCGTCTAAAATTTAAATGCTCTCTTCTAGTATTCCGACATACAAATCAGATTATAACTACTTTTGTATATATATTTTCCAAGAACATGACACATTTTAAATTTGAACGAACCTGGAAAATAATTGACATCCAAGGAGTAGTTTGTTATTGGGACGACAAATGATTTGATCCTGGCTGTGCAGTATTTGGTCCTTGCGGCCATCCTTGAGGTATTCTGCAATATTTCATAATGATCAAAGTGCAGAATATATATGCTTACTAAACATTTATAGTTCTTAGTAATGATCAAAGTGCAAGACATGAGCTAAAAATGTATATTTTTTTTATGTATAAATTAGTAAGCAAGACATGAGCTAGTTACCTTAGGATGAATCTATAAATTAAGTTTTAAGTATTATCGTGAATAGTCAAATGAACAATATAAAATGTCAGTGTGTATGCAATTTGTTTTCTAATTAAAATCTTAGTATCTTACCAATACCAAATCTACTAACTACCATACATTGTTAGTTCAAATCAAAGCGTGTATGATTAATTATCGTTCAAAACATCAAAGTTGTCTCTTATATATATATATATTTTTTAAATTTATTTATTTATTGATCATTAAATGGATTTGGAAGTTGCTCAACCAATTACAAAAAAGACTATTGATTTCTTATGAAAAATTGAGAACCCCTTGAAACATTTTTGGAGCAAAAGTCTACGCAGTGATATCTCCCTTGAGCCCGTGACTTTTACATTTTCTGTAAAGTTTTAAAACCCGTGATGAGGAACTACAAACCAAAACAAAAACATTAAAATGACAATGCTACCCTCATACATACTAGTAGATGAGGAAATAGTAGAACATCATTTTTAGATGATCATTAACGTGCATATTCTAAAACGCTATTCCAATAATCCCTAATTACAATTTATGCAAGTGCTCATAGTCTCTAATCTTTTATCTCAATGCAAATCAAGGTAGATAAACTTCTTGAAAAAAGTTAATAACCGTCATCAGGGACAGAATCAGGACCAAATATAACATGATGCACAATTTTTTTTTAAACCGTGATATAATAGAGTTAAATCTATGGACCGGGTGCATTTAATAAAAATCGATGTTTTTTTTTTTCAAAAATTAACATTATATCGAAAAATCCATGAGGTTCCGGGGAACCCCTGGTTCCGTCCCTGACTGCCAGATAAAATGAATAAAAAAGATTAGACATTAGATCAATTACACTAGAGAAATCACCTTATGGATCGAAACAAGACTTAAGACAACTTGATAATGATTAAAGGTGGTGGTTAAAAACCTGGATGAGAAGATAGCTCTTGCCATCAAGCAAGTTTCTAATGACTTTGAATGTGTTACCATAATACAATTGAAAATATGCAGCATCTTCTACACTCGAAATGTTAGTCACTTTTACGGCAGCTCTCCATTATTCCTTCGCTACCACGAAGCAAAGAGCGCCCAATGCCGACATTATAAAAACCGTATACGGTAACATTGTGTACGTAATATGTTTGAGTCTCACACTTTTACAAAAATGTGATGTCAAGAGAGAAATATAGGTGTGAAAGAAGTTGCAAAGTTTGGAACTTATGTGATACTGAAAGATGGAATGACAATAATACTAATATGGTTTCGTTTTCATAGTTGGGTTGGCCTTTTGTGTGAATGCATGTTTATATTTTAAATTATTGGTACAAAGTATAGTATTCTATGAGTCAGGCAAAGGAGATGGCAAAAGGGAAGTGGGTGAGTTAGGGGATATGATATATGTGATCCGTGATCTAAATAATATTATTATCCTTTTGTGAAAGAAAAATAATAAGAGGTTGTCTTTATGTTCTGAACCGTATTTTGTTTGTTTTATACTTCTCATATATTCTCTTTTCACGTTCTCTAAAACAAATCTTCATGCATCTGAGTTTCATTTAGTGAAATTTCTCGACTTAAGTATATGTTGTTAGTTAGAAAGATAATATACTTTCATATCCAGTGACAAATAAAAGTAAATAATGATGCTTTCCTATTTTTTTTATTTTTTTTCCCCTTTTATACTTGAAGAGGGTTGACAATAGTTGCCTTTATTTCGACTTTATACAGTACCACAAAAATACTATTACAACCTCCCAAATCAAGCCCAAATATGTAAACATAAGATGCTGCGTCTTCAACTAAATAGCTCTTGTGTTTTAAACATAAAATATCCTAAATCTGAATTAAGTTCCTAAATAAATGAACATTCAAAAAGTCATTTTCAAAGTTCATCAAAGTCTAAGAAAGTTTCATCAGCCTATGAGACGGAACTCTATAAGTGAAGTCTTGAAGTTAAAAGAAAATGATGTAGCAGTTAGTGAGTAATGACAATAACTCAATGGTTCCCATTAATCTCCTCAACAATTTAAAGATTCGAACTTAGATATTTAGGAAAATATCTAAGTATCTAAAAGTTTAGGTAGGAACTTTCTTGGAAAATAAGTAAAACACATTTATCAAATAAAGTCAAAGAAAATACACCAGTTGATAGAAAATAGAAACAATTGTCAACATTGTTTTAGAATGAGATTAGACACATTCCAAAAATCAAGCATTTAATGTAAATGTACTACACGCTTAAAATATCGACAATCCTATTACTCACCGGGTATCCACCCCGATCTTTCGCTTATATAAGAGAATATTGAGTATGAGTAAATGCTAACTCATGCAATTAATGTGAAACACATTCAAAGCATTAACTCCTCCATAAAACTAAGTCTTTGAGTGTATCCGTGGTTAGCATAGTTTTTACTTAAACATTAACTTTAGTTTATGTTTAAGTTAGTGAGAGATCACAAAACAATTGTCATTTAACTTAGATTGTTATTCATAAACAATCTTAGTAATTTTCTTGATTCATTTCTAATAAGAATTTTAACGTTGAAAATACTAGTGTAAATCTTTATTAAACTTTTATCTTTGTTAAACGCGTTTTATACTTAATTTGTTAAGCATGAAAGTTGGTTAGTTAACATTAGTAAATCTTTGTAACTAACAAAAAGGAACAACAAGAGCTTAGTTTCTAACAAAAACATTATGCTTGTCGCCAATAGAGTTTTTTTACATAGAACCGGGTTCTCTGTGATTTATTTTTATTATTATTTTTTTGTAAAGGGTTTCTTCGGTAAATGTATTACTTCGAAAAACGTTTAACTACATAGGATGTAGGTGAAATCCCACATCTCAGCCCGTTACATCGGCGAAAACAAACACACCATTTCTGCTTCAAACTAAAACTATCATAAGAATGACAAACAAAGTTTATAAATTACTATAAGGAAAGCAACCACTAACTAGATTACATATGACTCACAACAAAACCAAATACAAACTAGCGTCTAATCTGCCTTTGGAGAGTAACTCGAATGCATCACAAAATGCTAGGTGTTCTTCCGTTAAGTCCAATGCCACATCTTAATATTCATCATACAAGTCATACTCATCAAGTTCACGTAGACTCGGGTCATTAGTTCCGCCACCATGTCGCTTATATGAACAAGCCATAAACTGAGCAGTCTCATTATCATACTCTTCAACCTCGCTACGAATCAATATCTTGCACATCCATTGAAGTACTAAGCATAGAACCCGATTTCATAGTCACCCGTTTATCCTTGTTAACATTCTCTATGTTATTAGGCGTTGGTCCACATTCTTCCAATTTATTCACCTCTTTTTCACTAATAGAGTCGGAATGGGCCACAGCCATAGCATCCTCCATGTCACCCATGTTGACCAAAGCATCAGAAGAATTTGAAGTAGAAGTAGTATTAGAATCCTGTGTAGCACACATAGTCTTTGGCTAGGCTGTTTAGAATCCTTCCTCTTGTCATTCTTTGGTTGAACCGGTTTGTAAACAAGATGCCACTTCGAACGAATATGAACACTATGAACCATTTGCCTAGTTACCTTTGTAATCTTCGAAACATCAGAGACAATTTTCTTCAGGCATTGGTCCAATACAAGGCCAAATACCTTGAAATTTGAACATCTTAGTGGTGTCCACTCGTACTCAATTCGAATAGTGTTCAAAATATACCCATCACCCTTTATCTTTGGGATTGCCACCACAAGAGTATCTTTCAACTCTAAATCATCTCGTAAGTCAATCATAACTCTTGCATAACTCGACCTACCCCATGATTATGTACACATAGATGTTGTATAGGCTTCAACATCAATGATCCGCAAGTTAAGTGGCAATAGCACTCAACCCATCTTTCGTAAACGCAGTAAGAGGAACAACATTGAATTTAACCCAAACGGGAACGTTAGACAAGCCCTCCTTTGATAAATTCGCATTCGGAGACCACTTTTTCAAAATTAGTGGCACATTACGAATTAGCCATGGACCATTTTCAAGTATTGAATCCATCCCATCCTTAGAACTAAACTCAAAGAAAAATAAGCCTTTAGAGTTCATAATTGTCCTAACAAGACCATATTTACTTCAACGTTCATTAACTTCAAGAACTGTCTCTAACTAATAGCAACATCAGCCCCATTGCCAGCCGGGCCTACTAAAGTACGAAACTAACAGTTTTCTTACTTGGTTCTCCATTAAGAAGATTCACATATGTCGATTTATCATAAGCACATTAAACAAACCATCATCCCCTTTCTTCGATGCATAATCATTAAGACCAGCAATATCTACTTTGATAGATGTATTAAGGGTACCAAACGAATATGAAAAGCATGGAAATTCTTTCATTATGTTAGCTTCACCATCGACTTTCAAAGGTTTTAACGGTTCCCTATCATCTCCCATTAACACGAGTTTACCTTCAAGCATTTGTTGCTCAATATTGTTGATCTTAGCTTGTCAAGTCCTCCACCCTTGGACATCTAGAATTCCCCTAGTTATTCAAACTTGTTTCCCTAGTTTGATCCACTTTTTTTTGAATGTTTGCTACCTCCTCCACCCGAATCAAGGAACCCTCGTTCAGTGGCGGATCCATAAAATTTAAATATGAGTGGCACAATTGTTTTTTTTAATTATTTTTTAATTATTTTTTTACATCAAGTTCTAACTTAATAGAATAAAAAGTAGGATATTTACACAGCTTATATAGAAGTTACCAAAGTTACATCGATTGCCCTAAATCAATTTACCCTTTCAATCTTTCATTGATTGGAAGTGCTTAATAACATCTTTATTTTTCACATTGATGAATACTTCTTTCTTTATGCTACAAACTAGAGCATGGGTCAAAAATCTATTACCCATTCGATTATGGAGATCCGACTTTATCAACTTCATTGTGGAAAAACATCTTTCCACTATTGCAGTTGCCATGGGCAACACTAAATCGAGCTTCAATAATTTATATATCAAAGGAAAAGAGTTATCTTTGTAACATATTGGATTTCACATACACATCAAACCATAACACAAAGTAGGCGTACAAGAGTTTTAGAGAGAAAGTTAGAGGTTTAAGGAACTTTAGTGAGAGAAAGAAAATCTTATTATGAGCTCCAACTCTACCTTGGAAGGTAGAGTATTTATAGTCTTACAATAAATCGCCACACAACGGGCGTGGATCGAGGCATACAGGTGGGTAAAGACCGTCCGTCCTCCACGGTGTTACTTATCTAAATACTACTTAGCTTAAGATAACTACGATTGCGAGCTTTTAACGATTACATATACTTGAGGTGACCGACTCTTTAATACCGGAATTTCTAATTCCTAACAATCTCCCCAAGGGAGGTCACTCAAACATAGACTAAACTTACATTGAATACAAACAGATATTACATAAACAATTGTTCTTGCATTCTTGATGTAGTACATTGCTCAAGCTCGTAGTCATTGATTCTTCTCATTGCATGTTTGGTTAATCCAAGTGGAGGTCTTTTACCGATCCACGTGATAATAATTTTGAGCCACTTTTGAGATCATCGGGTAACAAAATCTCGAGACATCTATTTTGGTGTTGGTATTATGTGATGTTGTGACTTTTGGATCGACATGCTCACATTCGGATCATGAAATCTTCTCATCGAGTAGCGAAGCTTCGTTGATTCATTATATTGGCGCAGATAGCGAAGCATGGGGTGAAAATATCGAGTCATTGATGCACTTATCATGATTTCTTGTGTGAGAATGCGGCTATGGATTGACCGCTTCATTCGATCGATGCAAACATCGGGTGTACCGCATACAACGATTAGCATAAAGCGCGCGAAAGTGTCTTTGATCACTTTCGATGAATTGAGGTACACGACCACGGTTCCCGTTGATCAAGACTAAGTCTTCGCTCGTGATCGGTACAATTCAAGAATTTCCTTGACAAGTTTTCGCAATTGCTCTAGTTGTTCTCAAACCGAACGCCTCAAAGAAGACAACACGAAGTGAGTGAACCGTGAATAGAGATTCACCGATTGATGAAAAGATATTTGAAAACAATCGTATTGCTCAATAGAAATTGTTTTTGCAATACAACGAAGGTTTTAATGAAAATCAATTATCAATCATAAAACACCTTTTGATTTGAAATATTCGCACACGGTCGATGTGCTAAAGAAAAGGGTTTTTTTAAGCACAATGACAATGGTTTTTGAAAGGTATCCGTCAATCCATAACTCGAACCAAGATTGATTCAAAGATTGAATCGCCCATTGTTCTCATTCGGTTGTCACATGGTTGATCTATTTGATAGATCTCACATGCCACCCACCGTGAGCTTGTTTGATGTTGGCTCCGAAGGCTTTTCATCTTCATTGTGAATATGTTTGCATATCACTCGGATGTTCGGCAATACCACAAGGATAATGCGTGGGACTCAAGATCTAATCTCTTCCACATTGTGTGAAAAGAGAGTCTTCATTGAAAGTGTCCTAATGAGATTTATAGATGATCTCGTGGCTCTAGACTCAATTTGTGCATATTTGGATCCAGATCGGAGACTAGGGAGAGGTCTCCTTCTTCAATATCAACAATCTCAAGAGAAAGTCGATAGATAATGTAGGTTCCCGTGAGAATGAAACAAGCCCTTTAAGAGGAACTTGAGTGGTTTGGGAAGTTGTAGTGCGAGGCGCCACCGGGTCCATGACGTCTTGTCTTCAATACCGATGTTACCATCGATAGCATATGAATTGTACCGGTTTACGCCCTATGGTTGAATAACGGAGGGCTATTTCTTTTCACCCTTTCTCATTCAATTCTTTTTCATTCTTCACCCTTGATTGCTTACCGAGACTTCATAGCTAGAACCTTGTTGGGTTTATTCCAAGACTAGCTCTCATCTCGATCCGCACTCTTCCCATATCTCATTTTTCTCCTTTTATTATCATACCTAAGGACTTCTACACTAACTAATGGATTGTCCTCGGTAGATCCCTCCGTTCGGCGGATCATGGGAACAAATACCTAACCTTATCATCCTTATATCACCGTACATAAAGTAAATTTGGTCGGTCTATTTGGTATTGTTCATCTGCCATTTGAACCAATTGAAAACCATTTGAAAATCAATCCAGATACTTGTGATATATTATCAAAGTATTTTGTACCTGAATTGTTTTTGATATTTTTAGAACAAGAGCTCCCCCTCAACATGTGCATCAAATGTTTGAAATCGTTTTGCACATGGAGGCAAGAGAAAGAATTCAACTTCTTTGATAACCATTTTCTAAAAGATATCAACATCACTTCCCTTATCAAAACAAGTAGATAAAGCATTTTAGGGAAGGATGAGGTTTTCATAATTTTGCTCCCCCTCAATATGTGCCTCATATTTGAAAATGTTTTGAACATATTAGGAAAAGACTGCACATTGAGATAAATTGATCACGTTTCAACTATTTGTGGTTTAAAATAGATGCTCCCCTCAACATGTGCATGGAAAATTTGAAATCGTTTGGCACATGTGGGAAGGAGAGCTTGTACATCCTTATAAAACCATTTACCGAATTATCGATTAAATTCAATTTAAATCACAAATTCTCCCGATCACAATTATCAAATCCTTTGAGATTTGTGATCTCTTGTAGATTTAAATTGATTTTGAAAGCTTTAAGGAGAATTGTGACTTGATTATGAAAGAGTTTTAAGCGATAAGGATCGGATTTTAAGACTTTAAACTCCATTGATTAAACATGCATGAATATCTTTTGAAAACAATTAAATGACAAATAACTTTTAATTTAATTGAAATCATTCTCCCCTCAATCAATGACAAAGGTTGTTGATTGAGAGATAGATATTTTGACAAATAAGTCGAGATGATTATCAAAATAGAGTACTAGTTATTTTCAAAGCGCTTAGTTTTAGGAAGATAAATGTTTATAGAATCGAGCATGGAATTTTGAAAACATGATAAAGTGTGGCTCTGTTCTTTATTTAAAAAGCGGGTTCTTGCTGAGATGACAATAAGCCATTGTTTCTCTTTCTTTCTTCTCTATATATATATATATATATATATATATATATATATATATATATATATATATATATATATATATATATATATATATATATATTTATATAGAATTCGAACAACATCTAAAGTCCCGTGTCATTCTTTGAATGACAGACAAAGACCATAGATATTATCGAACCGAGAAAAACATGACAAATTGACAATATTTTTGAAGATTTTCGAGTTTTTGATTTTATGGATTTTGAAAGTTTTATAATTTTCTATTTGATTTTGAGAGTTTTATAATTTTGTATTTTGTTTTTCGAATAAATATTTACAAGAGATAGATGAAGATAGACCTTTACTCCTCGCCTTCCTCCGAAGACGTTTGAGTGTTTTCGGTTGAAGGCTTTTCAAGCCAAGACGTGGAAGAATAAACTCAAAACGTTCTCTTGGAAGAGCTTTGGTGAAGATGTCGCTAAGCGATAATCAATCCTCACAAAATAGAGTTCCACCACACCTTTTTCCACTTGTTCCATGATGAAATGATGTCGAATGTCGATATGCTTAGCTCTTGAGTGTTGAACGTTATTGCATGAAAGAGCAATAGCACTTTTATTATCACAGTACATAGGATTTTGTTGAATACAAAGCCATAGTCGTAATTGAGATCTCATCCAAAGGATTTGAGCACAACAAGATGACATGGCTATGTATTTCGCCTCTAGAGAGAAATAGAAGTACTCATTTGCTTCTTTGAAGACCACTCACAAGCTTATCACCCAAAACCGAGCACCTCCGCACGTGCTTGACGAGTATCTTGACATCATGCATGATCAAGGCATCTGCATAGGTCGTTAGTGATATACCGGTGTCCTTCGGTACCAAAGTCCCATATTGATGGTTCCTTGGAGATACCGAAGACCCGCTTAACCGCTTCAAGGTGCTTTTTAGTAGGCCTAGCACGGTATCTAGCACACATGCAAACAACGAACAAGATGTCTCGGTCACTAGGCGTGAGGTACATCAGGATCCAATCATACTACGATATTTTGTTTGGTCTACCATGATCCCCGAGTGGTCCTCATCTAGTTTAGTTCATTCAATCATGGGAGTGTCAGGTCACTTGAATCAAATCCAAATTTCTTTAAAATCTCATTTGCATATTTAGATTGATTTATGAAGATGCCTCCGGACTTTGTGAAATTTGTAAACCCAAGAAAATGACATTTGTCCCATCATTGACATTTGAAATTTTGAACCCATTTCATTTGGAAAACGGTCACACTCATTGGGGTCATTGAGGCAAAGATGATATCATGAACATAAATTTGAACATTATTTAAATGTTTGCTCGACTTCGGTGAACAATGTTGGATCAATCGCCTTTGCTAAATCCGGTAGATAGAAGAAACTTTGATAGTGTATCATACCATGCCCTTGGAGCTTGCTTTAAGTCATAAAGAGCCTTCTTCAAACGATAAACGTGAGAAGGATGCTCTTGATTCACAAATCCTTCGGGTTGGCCGACGTGACGACTTCTTTAAGATCTCCGCTCGTAAATGCCGTCTTTACATCCATTTGATAGACTACCATGTTCTTACTAGCATCATTAGCCAAAAGATTCGATTGTCTCGATTCGAGCAACAGGAGCAAAAGATTCTTCAAAGTCAATACCCTCCTCTTGACGGTATCCTTTAGCAACTAATCGAGCCTTGTTCTTCAACACATCACCATGCTCATCAAGTTTCACTTTGAAGATCCATTTTAGAGCAATAATCATAGCACAATCTGGAGCAAGTACTAACTCCCATACATCAAGTCGATCAAACTCATGAATTTCTTCTTGCATGGCATTGAACTAGCTATCTTCATTCATGGCAGTTTTAACATCTTTTGGTTCGATCTTAGAGAGTACGGAGTTGAAGAAGCACCATAAGGCATCGGTTGCAAGTTGTTTCGTGTGGATCTTGGACGAGAGGATTTCCAATGATGTTGTCTAAGGATGATCGTGAGTCCATTTTATAAGGTGTTCATGTGGAAGTTGTTGAGGACCGAGGTAGCGAGTCGATGTCTCTGAAGAAGATGGTTCGATGATGATTCAGAGCAAATATGTTTTCAAATGGAGCATCTTGAAGTAGCAAAGGATTAACTTCATCATTGATGCGTAAGCAGTTCCATGATGTACATTCAAGATTGATGATTTGTTGATGAGGCGAGTTATCGCAGCAGGTTCTTCTTGACTTAATGATATTGAGATCAAGGATTGACTTCATTCTCGTGGATATGAGCGACCTCTGTTGTGGGAATTTTCGATTCAATAGCACTTGGCTCATAGAGTTCATCAAACATCGGATCAAATAATTTCTTCAAATCATCTTGATTGGAGATACATATGGAATAGGCGGAGAGAATCTGTACAAGGATGAACCGATGGGACTGTTTGAAGTGCGGGTCCCGAACTTGATTGTCCAGAGCCATTTGACCGATCCACCATCAAACGTGACGTGAATTGTTTCCATGATATTTCGGGTTCTTTTGTTATAGATTCGGTATCCTTTTACGCTTGGTGCATAACCTACAAATACTCCAATGTCTCGCTTTAGCTTTAAGTTTGCCTAAATCTTGGCCCTCATTAGTTGGATAACACAATGTACCGAACACGGAGGAATGAAAGATTAGGTTTTCATTGTGGACAAGTTCATATGGAGTTTTTCCATGAGCAGTGTGAATCGTGGATCGATTTTGGGTGTAGCATGCGATGGTGATGGCTTCACCCTAGAGAAACATTGGAACTTTGAGTAAATCAAGATTGTCCTGCGGCTTCCACAAGAGTTCGATTTCGTCTTTCAAATACACCGCTCGTTGAGGAGTTCGAGGAACACTTCTTTGATGACCGATTCTAATACTTTCATAAAACTCACTAAGTTTTTTGTTAACAAACTCGGCCCATTGTCTGCTCGGATGATTCGACCATTTTGTTAAGACGAACTGCAATTGTTTGATGAGTTTGATGATGATATCTCGAGTTTCATCCTTTGTCTTTAAGAACTTTACCGGTGAATCTAGAGAAATCATCAACCACAACTAACACATATTTTTCCCAAAGATATTCTCACTCTCATGGGTCCACATAAGTCCATGTGAATTATATGAAGAACTTCGTGACGTAGTTAGTAGGTTTGGGTTTATGGGCATACTTCTTGCTTTTTCCCAATTGGCATCTTTGAACAAAGATGATCTTTTCGTACTTAAGTCTAGGTAAACCTACAACTAAGTCCTTTCGAGAGATCATTGATGGTGCCAAGTTCAAGTGATTGAGACGACGATGCCATAACCATGACTTTGTTTTAGAAGCCTTTGACAACAAGAAAATTGAGAAGACTTCATCATATCTTCGATAGAGATGGTGTATAGATTTGAACCACGTGAACCTCTCAAAAGTTCCTTACCATCAAGTTCTCTAACGAAACAAGTATGTTTTTCAAGGCTACTTCTAGATCGTAATCGCGAATTGACCAACAGAGAACATGTTATGACCAAGACCTTCTACATAATATACCCTAGAGATAACACTTTTACCAACAACATAAAATCCATAACCCATAATTGCACCGAAATGATCATTCCGAACCTAATCGTCCGATGAATTTGCTCACGGTTCATGAGCATGACCGTCGCCATCATATGCTTGGAACAAACTGAGTCCGGTACCACATAACGATTTGAACTATCCGCGGTTGAAAATGCACAAGAGTGGATAATCGGATAATTGGGATCCCCATGCAAGAATGGGTTCCATTTGGTTAGTAACAATGGTTGGAACACCCACATCGTAAATAGAGGCATTCATATAAGAAATTGATGCAATGGGATCATTATGAATAGATGCAAGATTAGTGTATCAGATTTGCCCTATTCAAAGTGTGCTCACTTAAGGGAATAGTTCTACCAAGAGGCATCCATTTTCTAGTGGGCGTTTCTCGATTAACCTTATGGCCTACAAGTATCCATTGATAACCTATCTTACTAAATGTTCTTCCTGTGGGTTTCAACTGTTTTCTAACTCTCTTTCGCCTTTGCCTTTTAGCCTTTTTAACATGATTGTTTTCAATAGTAATGTTAATCGGGGTATGACAAAGATTAGACAAAACATTCACACCACATTCATGATTAGAAACAAAATTCAAGCAGACATCATTACAAGGTTTGCAAATAGTATCGAATTGAATTAATTACAAGACGCCTATGGCTAATACTAGAATCAACACGATTCGCTTTATTCTACTCAAACTTAAAGTTCCTAGATTGGTCTTCTCTCTTCCAATGCACATTCTTAGCTCATGAGGTCCTGTCATTTCTTGTATTGTCTTGAGACTTTGACCGCTCGCTTTAATGTCACCGATTACTCCTGTAGATGGAATGGGAACATTAGTTGGTTTTGCTACTCTTTGCTTCTCCTGCTTAGATGTGTTGGGATCGAACTACATGCGTGCACACTAAGGTTCACTTTCTTAACACTAGACGTGATGGGATTTGTACTCGGAAGGCGGACTAGAGTTCGATTTCTTAGCATTAATAGATCCGAATCGAACTACATGAAGGCACACTACGGATCACATTTAAAACATCGGGCATCGAATGACTATCATACTTGGCACTAGGCATAGAACATGGAATCAAAGGATTAACTCTCTCACCTAAGGACTTTGGGCATATTGTAATTAAGCATTCTAGAATTTCTTGAAATCGTTTGGCATATAAGCATGCATGCCCAATTGCATTGTCAAGTGGTTTCTCTAATTTATCCTCTTCAACAATCTCGTAGACATTCTAGACAATCCTTAAGTGGATGAGAAATATGTTTGAATAGCAAGTTTGTTATTCACGAGATGAGGAGGAACATATATCATGCATAAAGCATATTTATTACAAGAGTGTACCTTTGATACACCATTCTCCCATTGGTCATTGGCATTTTCCTTTTACGGCTCTTCGACTCTCAATTTCCTTTTGCAATGAAGCTATTTGTTCATTGCTTTTGTTACGAGTGACCATTATTGATTCAAATAACTCATTAAAATGATGTTTAACCTTTTCATTTTCTTCTAGAAAACTTTCGTTTTCCTTTTGTAATACATTTACTAAGTTTTGAAGATGAAACGTTTGAGAATTCGAGAATCTAACTGAGGAGGCATTTGGGATCCAAATACATTGTTCTTTTCACCCTTTAATTGAGAGATTTGGGCTTTCAATTTTCTCGATCGTGTTACAATGAGCATGAATCATTCATCACGTTTGTTTATTTGAAAAGCGCATCAAACTCGGAGCATCCGAGGATGTCTTGATATTTGAAGTTTTACATTTTCTTTAAGATGTTGATATTTTAGTTGTAGATTAAAATGTTCAACCTCTAATTTAGAAAAATGTTTAACCACATTGTTGTGATCATCCAATTCAATTTTCTCGCTTAGTTTAGAATTAGTCTTTTCAAGCTCAATGACACGATCATGGAGACTTTCAGTGGAAACAGATAATTCATGAAATTGAGAAGCTTAAAGGAACAATTTGTAGCATGAAAAACACATCTTGAGCAACACATTCAAGAATAAGAGTCTCATTCAATGTATGCAAGTTCTTCCTCTCAATCTCATTATATTTTAGTGCACGCTCATAATCACTAACCTCAACTATCATTGCATCAAATTCCTTTCCATTTCTTTAATGTCTAAATTCATTCCTTTTTAAGACTTTCAAATGATCTTTTAGTATTTAAAGAAAGGCATGACTTCGATTAAATAACATTCTTTTGTTTTCTCAAACCCTTTCCCTTCAAGAATACCAATGGGTGTGATCCTTTTCTTGCAAGTTTTCTCAAAATCAACAAATAGTTGAAAGATAACGATTGACCGATTAAGGTCTTGCTTTTAGTGGCAATAGTTCTAGGAACTAGATGCATTGGTGTATTGGGAGGATACACGATCGCTTTAGGCATTTTCCTAAGGGAGGGTTTGTTTCAACAATATTTTCCGCTTCGCTAATCTAAGTCCATTTTCCGTAACACTTGTTTGGGAGTCAACAATGTTTGAGGCTTAAACATGTTCAAGGAGATCCAATTCTCCTTTTGTAGTCATGGGGAGTGATAATTATTTTCTTCTCTTTACATTTAGGATCATCTAGTTTCTTGTTCATCTTCTCCTAGTGACTTCATCCGATTTCTTATCTTCCTCTCGCACTTAACGCAACTAGGTTTTTGTCTAGGTTTAAGAATCTCATTGCCATCATAGATTACACTTTGAGTGCTTTTGAAATCTTCCCGTACTCGTGGTTGGGTTTATCTATAATGGGAACACTATGCTTATCGCTTAAAACTCTATGCTTAGTGATTAAGTGAGCGATCAATGGTATTTCCTTGTACTTACAACTTATTTTCAAGCTTGTTTTTAAGGTTTTAGATTAGAAAATCATTCAAAAGTTTTGATTCCTTAGCATCAATTCTTGCTTAAGCATTTTAACATTTTCTTGAAGTTCTTGTTTTGCTTAGCAGCTTTAGAAAGCTTTTCTTGTAAGGAGTTTAACTCTTGTTTTAATACTTCTTCTAAACCTACTTTTTCTAATAGTTGCACGATTTGGTCATCCATTTCACCGCCACGGTGGTCAACTCAAATTTTGCACGTTGTTCATAAATAGCAACACGCTCTTTATAGGCATTCGATTCAGAGATGACGAGAATCATCGAGGGCACATGCGGTGAATTCATCAAAACATAATCATTCTTGATCAGAAGATGCATCACTTGGTACAATCTCACTTTCACTTTGTTTCACATATTGATCATATGGGACAACATAGATATTACCCATATTTTCAATATCTCGATTCAATAAATATAGTTGATTGTACTCGTTATGTATCTTTTGCTCATCAACTTCATCGTATAATTTTAATACCTCGAGAGATGAGTTTGTCTTTGGATGGACCAGCTTGTGGTGATGAAGAGACTTTAGGAGAGACTATTGGAGAAATGCTAGCCATGAAGATGGTTTGTGCGGTGGGTTCTTCATCAACATCGTAGTCGTATGCATCACAATCGCCTACTTGAAAGGCATTATGATGATTATTGCATATCTCCGAATTGGTTGCTCATCCACATCCGCATCATATGTCTTAGCATTTCCCTAGCCAAGAACAACAACTCCTCTTCATCCAAAGTCGCACCATTATCCCGAGCTTGCACAAGCAACATCTTATCCTCAAGTACTCTACATTCGAGGCGTTTTGGCGATGCGTTCCTTGCAATGTGTCCTCACCTCCACAATTGTAACATTTGATTGGCTTTGCTTGACCCCGATTTCCAATCCTTCCTCTATTCGATTTTCCACATACCTCCTCCTACTACACCTCTTCTTTGTTCATATTGTCTTCCTTGAGTGGTTGTATTTTAATCTTTCCATCTCGACCAAAGCATGGTTGTGTAGATTGGATGCGATCTGATTTCATTGTTAGTGTGAAGTTTGTTGGTATGTGGAGAGAAGGTTAAGTTTTGTTTAACCATATAAGCCAGCTTATTGATAAAGTGTTCCATGACATCATTGGCATCAGGCTGTTTGAAGTGTGGATCTTGAATGACTTGAGATGTTTTGGAAGTGGTTCCATCATTGGTGAAAAATGCAGTTGAGTCATTTGAAGAATTTGTTTCTCCCTGATTGGTTTTGAACCGCCGAATTCTTTTTCAAACATAACATGTCTCTCATTTCGAGAAGGAAGGCATAGAGTTGCTCATAGTTTGTATTCTTCAATCCTTTGGTTAGCTTCACAGAGGTGACAAACTTGTGCCATTCGGGATTCATGTTGTTCACAAACTTTGAGTTCGATTGAATGTTTGGCATAGTCATTCGATGTTCCTCATATCATTCACAAGCTTGTGGAATCTCACATAGTACTCATAAACACTCTCATCCGGTTTCATTTGAAGTGTTCAAATTCATCATAGAGTTGTGATTCTCTGTCTTCCATAGTTAATTCGTAACACGAGAGAAGCATCTTGACATTATCCCACACCGCCTTTGCTTTTGTTGTGATTGATCACTTGTAAATATCTTTTGAAGACCTTGAAGTACGATGTTAGAAGCCCGATATCAAGATCGAATCTCTTTTTCTCCTTATCATCGAGCTCATCATATGTCTTTGGTCCATCAATTCCATAGATCATTGTTCCATCTTCACCAGATCAATTAAGTCTCTAGTAGTCTCAACCCGACACGGTCCTTCATCAATGGATTTGAGAATGTTGACACCATTTTCCTTTCCAAGACAAGACAATCGATTCGTTGAGCCCAAGAGTCGTAGTCGGCCTGCAAGCATGGGTGGACAGTATCCAACCATTGCTTGAACATCCTCGGCAATGGTGGAGATGATAGTAGGAACGTTGGTAGACATGTTAACAGATTACACAGGATTTTATAACTCTCTGATTAAACCGGGAAATAGATTCTTTCTCGGGATTTTACTAAATCAAGAGAAAACCGTATTAAGCAATCACCCAAGTCGCTAGGAAACCTTGAACCAAGTCGCTAAGTGCCAAGTCGCTATAATCCCAAGTTGCTAAGTACCAACTCGCTAAGCTCCAAGTCGATAGCAAAATTTTGTCAGCAAGTCGCTAAGAACTAAGTCGCTAATTTTTCAAGTCGCTAAATAGCAACTCGCTAGGTACCAACTCGCTAACACCAAGTCGCTAACAATATAAAGTACAAGTCGCTAACTTACACTAAGTCGCTACCCGTAGTGGAGAATCCACTAAGTGCTTTTTTGTCGACTTGTCTCAATAGACAAGTCGCTAATCCAACTCGCTATGACCTTCAACTACAAATCGCTACCAAATAACAAAGCAAGTCGCTAGCAAGAAAACTTATCCGTGGCTCAAGTCGCTAGCATGAAAACCCATCAACACCACTTTTCAATCCAAAACAATCCAACCACGATGATTCAAGCCTTCTAAATCAAAACCTAAACACTTGTGATGATTCTAAACACAAAAGTACAATCAAAATCCAAACTTTAACACTAGAAATCAACCGAATGATGCAAAACCACTAAACTTTTCAAACTCAAAACCACCTAAAACCACTAGAAATCCAAAGATATGTAAGAGATGATCTAACCATGGCTCTTGATACCAATTGTAAGATATTGGATTTCACATACACATCAAACCATAACACAAAGTAGGCGTACAAGAGTTTTTAGAGAGAGAAAGTTAGAGGTTTAGAGAACTTTAGTGAGAGAAAGAAAAATCTTATTATGAGCTCCAACTCTACCTTGGAAGGTAGAGAGTATTTATAGTCTTACAATAAAATGCCATACAACGGGCTATGGATCGGGCATATAGTGGGTAAAGACCCGTCCAGTCCTCCACGGTGTTACTTATCTAAATACTACTTAGCTTAAAATAACTACGACTACGAGCTTTCTGATTACATATACTTGGTGACCGACTCTTTAATACTTGGAATTTCTAATTCCTAACAATCTTTACCTAATCTCATCATCTCCGCAACAAGCTCTTTAATAGTATTCAGCTTTGAAAAATCTTCATTTTGAACCACATTTACACGATATAGGTCAAGTTCCTGCATAAGATGAAACCTATCAGAATCGGTAAAATCATCTGGATATAAAGTAGTCAGCTTTGAGGTGTCAAACAAAGAAAATGAAGCATGCAGACTCAAAGATGACATGTTACTAAGTAAGTCTGTGCTTATCTCGCTAAAGCGATCGCCAAACTCTTGGATATGCATATCCAAATTTTTTCTAAATATGTCAAACTCAAAATATTGTCAATTAGTTATGCCAATTGTTTTATTTCTTTTAGCTGCACATGCTTCGTCCATATTCAACACTTGAATATCATAATTTATACAAAAGATGTTCACTTTCTTCAAAATTGTATCAATCCCATTTGCTATAAGTTTCATCAATGTCTCTTTTGTTCCGTTATATATTTTGATCTTTTCTTTGAAGAACTTTTGACAATAATTTTGTGGCCCTTAAAATGTGCTCCATTAATGCAAATAAAACACAAACTCATACTTTTTAATATATGATAAAATGCCTTGTGCGTGGACTCCGCCGAGCATCATTACCTTCTTTTTCAACAAACTTTAGTACTTTAATAACTTCAGAAACAAATTAAACAAACTTACAATTGTTTTGTTTTGTAATGGGAACCCCAACGTGTATCTTTGGGTCTTATAATGGTTATTTCTTGGTTTAACCTCGTCCGCTTTTCTTTACACCTTGTTGATTTGCTTCTACTCTTTCTTTGTAATTATCTCGAACCATATCTTTTCTTTTACAAGAAGATGAAACCACATTTATCAATCGATTAGCATGGTGTTTTGCAACCGTACAATTACTAATCAGAAATGGTGAGCGAAATAATGTGTAGAAACTAGAAGGGGTTGAATAGTTTAACCGATTAAAACTTTATTTTAAAACTTTTAGATCGATTTATGCCAATCTATTTTGGTGTGTTGGATATTGATAGTTACATGTGATTAAACTATACTACGAGATAGAGAAAGAAAGAAATAACCACAACACAAATATTTATAGTGGTTTGGCTACAAGGTCACCTTCCTTGCCTTACTCCACTCCCCGAGTATCCAACTCGAGATTTTGTAATCAGTACACAACACAAGCTCCTTTTCTTGGCGGGAAGCCTTTACAACATTGCTTACACTTTTTCCGGTACAAAGCTAAATACCGAGTTCTTCACACAAGGTAGAACTAAACCTTCGTCGCCTACACTTTATCCTGTACAAGGCTAGATATCGGGTCTTCCACAAGGTAGAACCAAACCTACGCCTTATTGACAAAACGTAACCCAAATGCAAGAACAAATAAAAGGGAGATTGTTAATACAAATAAATCATAAAATAAATCATAAAGCTAGATATCGGGTTAGTAAACTATTGACAAAACGTAAGAAGATGGTAAAATACAAATAAATGCTTTTACGATTTATTTGTATTAACAATCTCCCCTTTTATTGATAATAAAACATAAAATTATTTTAAGTAAAAAGTAAAATTCGTAAATTTTTGAATTAATTTTTTTACTCTTTTCTCCCCCTTTTTGTCGAAACAAAAAGAGTGTCGAAAAGAAACTAACCCAAATGCAAGAATGTAGAAAGAGATAAGAGAAGAAGATATAAGAATGAAACTAAATATATGCATATTTGCTCCCCTCGATGAGTGCCCCCTTGGTGAGGGCATCAAGTATTTAGGAAGGCTAAGATGAGAGCATTGCAAATGTGCAATGATTTTGCTTTGACGAAGCTACTACTTATTGAGGGTCAAGTACTCCAAGTGTGTTTTAAAAATCTACAAAAGAAAGGTTAGAATGCAAGTGCATAGTATGGCTTTTGCAGAAAAATGAGCTGAAGTGAGACTTAGTTTTGTTTCTGAGGGCCCGGATCCGCCGGATCCATTTTAGAATGGATCTGCAGGGTATAAATCAAGGGATCCAGGTACCTGCAACTTGTTTGCAGCAGTTTGAAGAAAATAAAGCACAAAAGACCATGAAATTAAGTCATAACTACATTAATATGCCCAAATAACCAAAAAGCATTTAAACAAGTAGATTCATATAATAACTGTCACACCCCCAAATTACCTGTTTTGCAGCGGAATGGAATTCCTGAGGATTGACTGTCATAGCATCATAATCACAGTTATATTGAACGACCCTAAGTGTCGTTTGGAAAATACATCGCTTGAATTAATAAAACATTCGAGTTACAAAGATAGGTCCCAAATGAAAGTTACTATGTGCGGAAAATAAATTTGTTATAAGTCAAACGATGTTTTTAAAGTTCATAAAACCCAAGTAAGACGCGCGTCACCGCGACTCTATGATATGTCCACATGCATGCCATGAAGTGAATGCCTTAGATACCGAGATAAAACATGCTAAAAGTGTCAACACAAAGGTTGAGTGAGTTCATAGAGTTTGTATGGAAATGTAGAGCCTTTCCAAATCGTTTTAAGAAAGGCATTGTAAATCCACTCGCCTGTGTTCGCCCATACAAAACTTGCAACCCGTGTGTTTACAACCCATTGCCAAAATATGTATAGTTTATGTTCAAATGCATGATGTCAAATGAATTCACATAAAAGTACGTAACTTAATGTATCAATAGTTACTTGACATAACACATAATTCGTATAGTTTAGATCGTTCCAAGGCCATTAGTTCATGTTTATACCAAGACCTTTGGTTCACTGATTATACCACGACAATTAGCCCAATGATTATACCACGACAATTAGCTCAATGATTATACCACGACAATTAGCTCAATGATTATACCACGACAATTAGTCCAATAATTATACCACGACAATTAGCTCAGTGATAATCCCAAGACATTTAGTTCCAGGAATTATGATATAGAATATGACTAAACATTCAGTTTAGTTAAACATGTAGTTTCAAATAATCATGATAGTCATAAAAATAGTTGATGAGCATGTATCTCCCCCAAAGAGTTTAATAAAAGCATTAAAACAATTTAAAATGGGGCTATGGAAACTCACTTGGACAATGATGCGATGGCAAAAGTGAGTACACCAAAATGTAGCGTGAATCACTAAACTTGACCTATTATGAATGATATGATACATAATAAGTTATGATGTAATGTTATGCATGCAATTCGGATGATATTTATACCACTTTTGAATTTTTGAAGATAATGTTTATCGTCGAAATATATGTTTACAACATATGACCATTTTATAAAATACTTTACAAGTATTTACGTTGAAACAACCTCCTACGATAATCATTTAGTGATTTATTGTGAAATTATAACTTTTCGTCAGTAAAATAATGTCATTGAAAATTTCCATGAAAGTGACTAAACGGCCTCGAAAAGCTAGTCGTAAATGGTGCACGCCGTATGTTAGGAAACAAACTCAACGGTTTTGGGAAGCTCGTATGATTATCTCAAAGTTTTAGTGTTTAAGTTTTCATCCTAGAAGTCTCGATCATAGAGAAAATATAGCTAAAGTATGGTACTTTTGTCCCAAAATATAGTTTAAGGATGGTTTTTCGCAAACTTTGAGCGACCGTATTTTAATCATTACAACTCCGCTTGACTTAACGGTTGGACATTTTGGAAAATATGGTTGGCGAACTTACTTTTACTAGAAGACATCACGTTATAAAAGTTCTACATCATTGTTAAAACGACCTCAACATGGTCCCTAGTTGTCAAGTATATGTTTAATAGAAAATATATTAATGTTGCTAATAGAATAAAGTTACGGCAACTTTTGTTTATCGTGTAATTTGCTCGTTACAAGTCCGTTTTCACGTTTTCTACATCCTTAGATTCGTGTCAAAGTATACTAATATATTTTTGATAATTCGACAAAATTTATAAAGCTTAAGACTCATTTTGACTCAGAAGAGTGACATTTTCATGCCTTTGAAATTTCGAATTTATAGTTTTGACGCTCAACTTGAAAAATTCATAACTTCTTCGTTATAACTCCGCTTTAATCCGCTCAAGCGCCACGGTTTCGCTTTTAAAGTGTATTTTCTAAATATCTAGCCCAAAATATTTTAACCACTGTCGGATTTTCCGAATTTAATTTTAAGGACAGACCCTTTTCAAACGTGTCGAAATGAGTTTTTCTCGCGCCAAACCTATTCTAACCCATTCAAAACAACTCCGGTTATTCTAATCCTACCATACACCTTCTTAGGGTGTCATGGGTTCCTAGACATCACCAAAACTAATATATAACAAGGAGTAATTATAGGATGGATTATATATATTTAACACATAAAAACCTTAAAAATGGTATAACATCATGAGACTTGCAAGTTTCTCAAATAAAATGATATGACCATAAAAATGAATATGAAATAAAAATATGACTATGAATGCTTACTAGTGATATGATGAGGTTTAAGGACAAAAGGTTTTTCCTAAGCACTTGAGGTTTGTATTACAAAACCTATACAACAAGTGATACTAGTGTAGTAATCTTGTCTTAGAAAATTTTATGATGATCCCTCTAATATCCTTGTGGCTGCCGAATTTTTGATGAAGAAGGATGAGAGAACAAATTTTTTACACCTTGAGATATGAATGTTCTATGTGTAGAATGAGTATAATATACATATAAGTAGATATTATGTAGATTTTTGAGTGAGTCACCCTTGTTTGTCGACAAGGGTGTTTTGACATTAGCAAATACATTTTTTTTTAAATTGAATTTAAGTGAATAAGTGTAAGTAATATTAAGTTAAGTAAAGATAAGTAGTAACTTGTGTACACTTTTGAACATTTAGGGTAGCGTTAGCTAAAAATAAATTTTCACGGGTCAAGACAAAATATATTGAGATCATAAAAATTATAAAAATGCATTTCTTGCAAAATTTGAGTGAAATAATAATAATCGTGTCGTATTTCAGAAAATCGTCGTAATTATATAAATTTAACAATTTATATACAAAATAAATTTAAAACACTGGGTAAACTCATAATATTATTTTTATAACTTAATATGAGTATAAAAATATATCGGATAATTTTTGGAATTAATGGATCAATTGTTCAAAATAATTAATTACGCGATAACGCTTATTTAATATAAAATTAAACGTTTAATAAAAATGCAAAACCATGCATAAATTTATATGAAATGATGACAATGATGTTAATGAAATGTAGACTAAACTTAGTCTATATGAAATGACCTCGATGATATGATCATGAATTCACCGCTAAACCATTACGGTTACGTGAATTTGATGCTCGTAAACCTAGTTTACGATAAGCGATAAATAATGAAGCATGAATAATGTTTTGAGAATGACCCAAAATACGAATTGTCACATTCGCCCAACCAAAAGGAATTCATCCCCGAATTCGGTTCGTGTTAGTCTATCGAATTTTTGAGTTTGTGATGAATAACGAGGAAAGAAGACATGAAGAGATGTCGTTATGGTTATCGATGATTTAAAGCGTACAAAACATCATAGTAAAGAAAATAGTGGATGAATCTCCCATGAGTAACACTTAGACTTTTATGAATATGTGAAAACCCTGCTTGCACTAAGACTTATAAATAACTGCTCCCAACATAACATGATCCCTCCAGAATTAGACATAGTTAGCTAGGCTATGTATAATTATGAACGATATCCTCCGAATTAGACATAGTTAGCTAGGCTATGTATAATTAAGGAACGATAATGTGACGTTCGGTTTAGTTGTTATAACTCTCGATGTTTACAGAGATCTAAACCTTGTAAGTGATAACGAATTAGAAGGAAAAGAAAGTACGCTTAATGAAAATATTTTACAACGAGTGGTTCATCAAAAGTAGTACATCTTAAGTCATAAGATCCGAATACGATGGAAGACATAAACTTAGTACGACATAGTACATAAGGAAAATTAAGACTGTTAGTTTCCGAACTTCTTCAGTCTTCCGCGTTATTGAGACCATGACGAGCTTCTCCTCCTTCTAACATGTATGCATTCCCATGAGTACCTTCAAATTGTTGACTTTGGCTTTGAGGACATTGATTCCGATAGTGTCCTTGCTCCCCGCATCCGTAACATGTATCTATGGCCTTGCCTCTACAATTCCTGGCAAGATGTCCCAGTTTTTGACACTTGAAGCACTTAACAGGGCAAAGACCCGAGTGATGATACTTACATCGATTACATAGTGGGTAATTTCCAAGATAACCTCTTCCTTCTATTGGTGCAACAACATAAACCATTGCGTTTCTTGCCTCTATTCTCGTTGTTGATGATGGTTAGTGTTACGGTTTTGGTTGTCGTTATTATAACCTCCTTGGTCATTTTCCCATTTCCTTTTGTTGTTGTTAATTTGGTTATCGCCATTGTTGTTGTTGTTTTGGTTATTGTTGATAATGGTTGTTGGTATCGTTTTACGGTTGATGTGGTTAATGTTTCCTCCATTACTACTTGTGAGCTTTTGGGATACTCGATGCATTCTTCAATTGTTTGTGGATCGGAAGAAGTTACATCTCCTTGAATACATTGTGGAAGTCCTCCAATGAAATTTTCCAAGAGTTTCTCATTGTCCAAACCATTGATGGACATAGTGCACCAATTCTTGAAACCTCCCGATGTAGGTCTCGATGTCATAACCAATAGTCACTAACTCATAGAATTCGTTTCTAATTTCTTCACCTCCGCTGGACAATACTTCTTTGTCAACAACCTCTTGAATTGATCCCACGTGAGCTTGTAAGCATTTTCGATACCAATAGGTTGTGCATACGATTCCACCATGACATTGCGCCATCTAAGAGTGTACCGTGGCAAACTTCACCTTGTAGTCATCTCGGGCAATTGCATAGAAGAAACATGACTCCATCTTCTCAAACCATCGAACCATAGCAAGGGCTCCTTGATTGCCTTTGAACTTTGTAGGATCACGCTTAAAGTCCTTGTATGTACAATTTCAACTCCGGATCCTCCTGCAGCCTCCTGGCAAAGAAGAAGTCTAGCTTCAAGAAGCAAGGCCTCGGGCAGAAGAAGCTACTGTTGCTCGCTTTTTCCTTAGTGCCTCGGCTATACTATCCTCTATATACCTTTGGATAGCGGTGGTGTCATTTCAGTGCGGCTTTCTTGGTGCCATAACTCTTCAAAATAAGAGGAAAGGTGAGACGTAGCAAAGTCCTATGTTAAGAATAAGCGCTCTAAAGAGATGTGATGTGAGGTGATAAGTTTGAGGTTATTTTTCAAAATGATCAACGGTTTCCTAAGAATTTGGTTATGAGATGTTGTTAGCGCTTCAAATGTATGATGGTTTAGTGACTTAATGTGTGAATAACGTGTAACTCGACATGTTAGTGGTGAAACAAAGGAGTGAGAGTGACTTCGCCCTACTTAGAGGTTTTGTCTCAAGATTCGACGTTATCGGTGATGAATCGGTGATATTAAAATTACGATAGGAATGACAAAGCATTCTCCACATTAGAGTATGAAGAAAGGATAATGGAATGGGTATTTAAAGGCATCCATGTGACAATCGCTTTGAAATGAAAGTAAATAACTCGAAAAATGTACGTATAAACCACATGTAAAGTGAACATGCACTTATGATGAAATGATGAGATGCTATGATGATGTAGTTATAGTCTAGGGTCAATGATGCAACCTAGTTCTCTATAATCAAGCTCGATGCCAATCTGTCACACCCCAAATTACTGCTTTTGCAATGAATGGAATTTCGGGATTGATCGTCATAGCATCACAATCACAAGTTATATTGAACGACCTAAAGTGTCGTTTGGAAAATACATCGCTTGAATTAATAAAACATTCAGAGTTACAAAGATAGGTCCCAAATGAAAGTTACTATATGCGGAAAATAAATTTGTTATAAGTCAAACGATGTTTTTAAAGTTCATAAAACCCAAGTAAGACGCGTCGTCACCGCGACTCTATGATATGTCCACATGCATGCCATGAAGTGTATGCCTTAGATACCGAGATAAAACATGCTAAAAGTGTCAACACAAAGGTTGAGTGAGTTCATAGAGTTTGTATGGAAATGTAGAGCCTTTCCAAATCGTTTTAAAGAAAGGCATTGTAAATCCACCCGCCTGTGTTCGCCCATACAAAACTTGCAACCTGTGTGTTTACAACCCATTGCCAAAATATGTATAGTTTATGTTCAAATGCATGATGTCAAATGAATTCACATAACAAAGACATAACTTAATGTATCAATAGTTACTTGACATAACACATAATTCAGATAGTTTAGATCGCTCCAAGGCCATTAGTTCATGTTTATACCAAGACCTTTGGTTCACCGATTATACCACCGACAATTAGCCCAATGATTATACCACGACAATTAGCTCAATGATTATACCACGACAATTAGCTCAATGATTATACCACGACAATTAGCTCAATGATTATACCACCACAATTAGTCCAACATTATACCAGCAATTAGCTCATGATAATCCCAAGACATTTAGTTCCATGAATTATGATATAGAATATGACTAAACATTCATTTAGTTAAACATGTAGTTTCAAATAATCATGATAGTCATAAAATAGTTGATGAGCATGTATCTCCCCAAAGAGTTTAATAAAAGCATTAAAACAATTTAAAATGGGGCTATGGAAACTCACTTGGACAATGATGCGATGGCAAAAGTGAGTACATCGAAATGTAGCGTGAATCACTAAACTTGACCTATTATGAATGATATGATACATAATAAGTTATGATGTAATGTTATGCATGCAATTCGGATGATATTTATACCACTTTTGAATTTTGAAGATAATGTTTATCGTCGAAATATATGTTTACAACATATCGTCATTTTATAAAATACTTTACAAGTATTTACGTTGAAACAACCTCTTACGATAGTCATTTAGTGATTTATTGTGAAATTATAACTTTTCGTAAAATAATGTCATTGAAAATTTCCATGAAAGTGACTAAACGGCCTCTAAAAGCTAGTCGTAAAATGGTGCACGCCGAGTGTTAGGAAACAAACTCAACGGTTTTGGGAAGCTCGTATGATTATCTCAAAGTTTTAGTGTTTAAGTTTTCATCATAGAAGTTCGATCATAGAGAAAATATAGCTAAAGTATGGTACTTATGTCCCAAAATATAGTTTAAGGATGGTTTTTCGGCAAACTTTGAGCGACCGTATTTTAATCATTACAACTCCGCTTGACGAACGGTTGGACATTTTGGAAAATATGGTTGGCGAACTTACTTTTACTAGAAGACATCACGTTATAAAAAGTTCTACATCATTGTTAAAAACGACCCTCAACATGGTCCCTAGTTGCCGAAGTATATGTTTAATAGAAAATATATTAATGTTGCTAATAGAATAAAGTTACGGCAACTTTTGTTTATCGCGTAATTTGCTCGTTACAAGTCCGTTTTCACGCTTTCTACATCCTTAGATTCGTGTCAAAGTATACTAATATATTTTGATAATTCGACAAAATTTATAAAGCTTAAGACTCATTTTGACTCGTAAAGAGTGACATTTTCATGCTGAAATTTCCGAATTTATAGTTTTTGACGCTCAACTTGAAAAATTCATAACTTCTTCGTTATAACTCCGCTTTAATCCGCTCAAGCGCCACGGTTTCTTTTAAAGTGTATTTTCTAAATATCTAGCCCAAAATATTATAACCACCGTCGGATTTTCCAGAATTTAATTTTAAGGACAGACCCTTTTCAAAACGTGTCGAAATGAGTTTTCTCGCGCCAAACCTATTCTAACCCATTCAAAACAACTCAAGTTATTCTAATCCTACCATACACCTTCTTAGGGTGTCATGGGTTCCTAGACATCACCAAAACTAATATATAACAAGGAGTAATTATAGGATGGATTATATATATTTAACACATAAAACCTTAAAAATGGTATAAACATCATGAGACTTGCATGTTTCTCAAATAAAATGATATGACCATAAAAATGAATATGAAATAAAAATATGACTATGAATGCTTACTAGTGATATGATGAGGTTTAAGGACAAAAGGTTTTCCTAATCACTTGAGGTTTGTATTACAAAACCTATACAACAAATGATACTAGTGTAGTAATCTTGTCTTGAAAATTTTATGATGATCCTCTAATTCCTTTGATCCCTTGGCCGAATTTTGATGAAGAAGGATGAGAGAACAAATTTTTACACCTTGAGATATGAATGTTCTATGTGTAGAATGAGTATAATATACATATAAGTAGATATTATGTAGATATTTTGAGTGAGTCACCCTTGTTTGTCGACAAGGGTGTTTTGACATTAGTAAATACATTTTTTTAAATTGAATTTAAGTGAATAAGTGTAAGTAATATTAAGTTAAGTAAAGATAAGTAGTAACTTGTACACATTTTGAACATTTAGGTAGCGTTAGCTAAAATAAATTTTCACGGGTCAAGACAAAATATATTGAGATCATAAAATTATAAAATGCATTTCTTGCAAAATTTGAGTGAAATAATAATAATCGTGTCGTATTTAAGAAAATCGTCGTAATTATATAAATTTAACAATTTATATACAAAATAAATTTAAAACACTGGTAAACTCATAATATTATTTTATAACTTAATATGAGTATAAAATATATCGGGATAATTTTGGAATTAATGGATCAATTGTTCAAAATAATTAATTACGCGATAACGTTTATTTAATATAAAATTAAACGTTTAACGAAAAATGCAAAACCATGCATAATATTTATATGAAATGATGACAATGATGTTAATGAAATGTAGACTAAACTTAGTCTATATGAAATGACCTCGATGATATGATCATGAATTCACAGCTAAACCATCACGGTTACGTGAATTTGATACTCGTAAACCTAGTTTACGATAAACGATAAATAATGAAGCATGAATAATGTTTTGAGAATGACCCAAAAATACGAATTGTCACAATAACAAACAATAAGAATGGTACAATAATGACCAATCTCTAAGGACATGATCTATTACTTAAGATATCCTAATGAGAGACTAAGGGGGCGTTTGGTTGGGGCAATTTGGAGGATATTGGAGGCGTTCGATTTTAATTCCCTTCAAATGTCTCTTTGGTAACTCAAATGGGGCATTTGAAGTAATTTACAATTCAATTGCCAAAAATGGGAGAATCGAATGCATCCAAAAAGTGAGATTTTAATTTACTTGAAAAAAAATTATATACTTTTTTCTTATTGTTTTTATAAACTTTTAAATAGAATATTTATGAATTTTTATAAACTTTTTTATAAATTTTTATTAACTTTTTTATAGATTTTTCTAAACTTTTTATAAACTTTTATAAATTTCTTATAAACTTTTTATAAAACTTTTTTTTATAATTATTTTTAATAAATTTCTTATAAATTTTTATAACTTTTTTAATAAATTTTTTATAAACTTTTTTCATAAATTATTTATAAACTTTTTTTATAAACTTTTTATAAACTTTTTAAAAATTTTTTTTTATAAACTTTTCTTATAATTTTTTTTATGAACTTTGAAATAGAATATTTATGAAATTTGTATTAAAAAAATAAAAAAAATGTTTATAAATTTCTGTCAACCAAACATGCGAAGGTATTTTAAATTCTCAAAAATTTAAATTTACTAGAATTTAAAATTCCGGAATTTTAAATTACCCAACCAAACGCACCATAAAGCTAAACTAGAAGAGGGATGGAGATGACCACTTGTGCTTGTACTTATTTCAAATGATCCTAAGAGTGATTTGGTTTGTTGATGCCATCTAGGCGTTCAAGGAGGTGATATAACGTGAAACGTACTTCATCACGAAATTCATGAACTAAGGTTTGATTTTGTTGACAATGGTAGCAAGTTTCTTCATGACTTGGATGTTATGGTGATGGAGGTATGTTTGAGATATTGGATTTAAGAGAGAGGGTTGTGGGTCCCCAGGGGATGTTGGTAAGATGTGTATGTAGGTGGAGGAGGCATAGATGTGTCAACATCCATGTTGTTCGGTTGTGGTGGTTGATGTCTAATCATTACCCAAAATGTGCCAAAAGAAGGTGATGGAAAAGAAGATACATGTGCTATTGGTGGTGACACAGTAATGTCCATTCCTATGTTGGGTGAATGTAGTTGTTGTGTAGTCATTCTTTCAATGGAAGAGAATATAGATAATGGTGAAGGATTAGAAGGTCTAGGAGGCAAGTTCTCCAAAGTATTGTAGAGACGTGGTGAAGAATGAGGTGTAATAAAAGAGAGTTGTCTTGGTTCAAGAGGATAGACTTTTGTTTGTTGTGTAAAGATGGGAGTGTTTTGAGGTGTTTGTTTACCAAATAGTTGAGAGTTTGGTTCAAGGGGTGTAAGTGATGGTGTTGTCTTAATGGAAGCATGTTGTGGTAGTGTTGTTTCAATGAAAGGTGGAGTTTGAATGTAGTTAGGTGAAGGTTGCTTGATAGGTGAGGATTCGGTTGATGATATTTCATGGAGAATGCGGGCAATTTTTCTAGGAGGGTTTCTAGTTGAGGAGTTAGCATTTGGTACATTAGTCATTGTGAGAGGTGTTTAGAATGTGAATTTGCAGCTGAGAAGGTGATGTTAAGGTGTGGGATTGAAGCACAAAGACAAGTGGTTTATATAGTGGAAGGTCATATAAGGAAATTAAAGCCTAAACCACTAAAATCCTTCAAATTGTAATCATTTTCATGCACAAAGGTCAAATCTTGAGATACATCATTCTAGGAGAGTTATTAAAGACAATGTGACGAGTGAAATGAATAAAGGTGAGTTTTGAGTGACTAAAAGTATTTTATCTTTCTGTTAGCCGGATCCACGTGATCCTTTTAAAAGGATCCGCTAGCTCTAGCCAAGGGATCCCGCTAATCGAGACATAGAAGAGAAGGAATGGTTAGGCATTTAAGAGTTCTACCCTATGTAGGTTGGTGTGATGATTGAAAGGAGGTTGCTTAAATGGAAGAAGTTCTGAGAACTTAAACTAATGATGAGAAGTGACTAAATAAGGAGTTTTATGGAGAAATGAGAGCTAAAGAATGCTAATAAATGATCAAGAATGAAACTAGTTGACTTAGGAAGTGGTTAATGGATATAGAAATCAGAGAGTGGTCAAGAAGAAAATTACTTAAAATTATAATAAATGAAAAATTGATTTTAGAGCATTTTGAGGGTAAAATTAATTTATGAAAATATAATTAATATGAAAATAAGTGAGTTAAGATGAGAGGAAGAAGGTGTAAGTACTAGAGCATAAAGACGGTGAGTATTTGAGAAATGATAAATCAAAATATCTTACACAGATCCTAAATCATCCATAAGAGAACATGGGATCTCGAGACTAAGGATAGCTCAACAGTGACTAAGATAGTATAAACAACTAGCATAATAAGGCGAAGAGGGTTATAGAGAGGTAGAAAGATGAAAATGTATTTGCATTAGTCGGTTCCTTCGGATCCCTTACAAAAGGGATCCGGCTAGTTTTAATGAAGGGATCCGGCGTCTGAGACCAAACTTTGGACAGTGAGGTAGCCAAAATTTTCACTACTTATCGAATTTCAAAACTTATGTTTCTAACCTTAAGTATAGATGAATTCTAGTCTAGAAAAGCAAGGAGAGTAAGTAAAATGAACAAATGAGTAATCAAACAAGATAAAGACCAAATTTTGATATAAGATCAAAAGTGGTAAAATTTCCTAACTAGATGTCTTAGTTATACCCATGTTCATTGCTTTATCCATCTAGCCATTAGGTAGGGCTACCATACGTTTATACAAATATATTACAGACATAACATGTTTAAAGAGCAAAGTACCATAATTGTTTTTAGAACATCACCCAAGCGTTTACCAAGTGCAATCATCCCACAACACCCATTGCCTCTTCACTTCTTCTTTTTGTGCATAAGGAAATGAGCAAGACATTTAAACATTCCCTTGGTTTGCTGGAGTTCTTGCAAAGGACTTGAAATGCTTGGAAGTTGGTCAATGTACAAGATAGGATCAAGTTGATAGTTTTGGATTGGGTTGTTTGGATCAACCTCAACTTCATCGGAAGATTCGGTAAGAGGCTGTGGCCTTTTACCTTCAACCATAAATCTCTTTGCACGTCCTTCGGTGAGAGGTACCATGACATGATCATTAAGGAAATGGTCGTCGTTCATGGGAGAAGGTATCATTTCACAAATGTGTCTTGCAAGGTAAGTGAGTAGCATGGCATAAGGAAGATCCATTTTGTCGGTTTTGAATACATTGACCATTTTTTTGGCCATGTAGTAAGCAAGATTGAAAGGTATTTCTCGGACGAGACAGTAGATCATGTAGACAAGACAAGCATTGGGATGATCTATGTTTCCAGCTAGACAAATGGCATTTTCCCTAAGAATTTCTTCCCACTTCTTGTATTGTGGGAACATCTCAGAATGCTCCATTTGGTATGGATCTCAACGAATGAGTTCAGAATTTTGGATGACACGAGTTGGTGAAGTTCTTTCGATGACGGCAGTTTTTCTTACCATAATGGAGTCCTCAAGTGGAGTTTGGTAAGCTTGGTTTGGATCGACCATTTGGTTGAGTTTAGCAAGAGACCAATCACTTGAATACATACAGACACCCTGACATGGAATGCGAAGGATTTCGACAAACACTGCAGTGTGGGTAGGACAATGGTTTGATTATTGATGATGAACAGAGAGATTGTCCCATTATCATTACGGATGATTTGGACACTTTTATAGAATTCTAGAACAAAGACGATACAAATTTGTTCCTTGATTTCAAGAAGACAATTGAAGTTGATTCTTGAGAAGATGTGGGAATGTAGGTATCATCAAGGAATGATCACTCAACAACACGTCCTTCATGAAAGAGAAATTTTTGAAGCATTCTGAAAGCTTTCCGGTCTTCGGGAGAATGACCATGCTTACGATGATGTCTAGGAATGTGGTGGGCAGTGTCGTGATGACCCTGTTGAGTTGACTTAGGTATATTTAAACCTAGAACAAAACAAAATACAAGAAAGTAAGGAATGTGATAACGGATTGTGTGTTTGTGTAGTTGTATATAGAAATCTTCTTTATTTAGAAATTCTATAAAATTTTGACCAAAATGGGTTTTGAAGATTACCACAACTTGGTTGGTAGGTTTTATATTTTGACTACATTTAGCATTATAACATGGCCTCTTTTACTTGTATTAACAATGTTTAGATACATTTCATAATCCTTTTATGATTATAATTTAGAAAATCATTTTGTGGTTTTTGAGAAAATTCTTATGAGGAGAATGTGATTCCTAACTAGGATGGTTATCTTAGGTAACTAATATACACTATGTGATACTAATTAAGAGTTGATTGTGATAAACCCTTTTTGATAAAAATTAAGAACTAAAATACTAGAATTTGACAAATTATAATGTAGTGGAATCATTACTTACAAGAGTGATTAATTCATACAAATAGATGATAACTTTGCGCTAGGAAGAGTGTGAGTGAGTTTTAGGTCGGGTATGAGAGGGATATTGTAAATAGAAGTGCACAATGATCACCAAACATATATTCTATTTATCGATATGCGCTCGCCAGATCCATTGGAAAATGGATCCCAGACCTTATAGCCAAGGGATCCAAAGTAGCTCAACAATCTCACAAGTTAGTATCTTTGTTTTTAGATGCAAGATTTTGATCTTAATTATTGTGAGTTCAATGTTTATTAGTATAGATTACTTACGAGACAATTAATGATCCTAAGTCTATGGTGTGGTTTGATAGAGACGAGGATTCGTGTATATGAAATATCCAAAGTCGTGAAAACAAGAATTAAATGATCACGAGATAAGTAAATGAAACAAATATCAAATTCTATTTATTTCAATGCATAAAGCAATTCAAAGGATTTGATAAATAATGAAAACATAAATGCCTAGCACAAAGTACAAGGCTCCACGCGTGAACTTGAACATTGGGTAGAAGAGCGACCAAGAGATGATGATGATCACAAGGACTACACTAAACATTTTTGTGGAGATTATCTTCTTCTTTTGAGAGAGTTTTTAGGATTTTAAGTGTTAATTTGAATTTTGAATTTTGAATGAGATTAGAATGAGAGAGATTAGATTAAATAAGAGTTTAAGGTGATGGACTACTGTAGCGTGACGTTCGAATGGATGTGGGAGTTTGTGAAGAGGGATTTTTGAATGTTGTCATTTTATATGCACACATATTTTACATTGAGTTTAGAAAACATAGATTTTAGACACATCGAATCGTTTAAGGCACACATGATTTTTGAAGAAATTATACGAAGAAAGAAACATGTAGTTATATATGAAAAGTTGGCAAAGATACTTATAAACATATTAGTACATATAAGTAGAGATATTTCTAGCTAGAAGCAAGAAAACACGTGTAAAAAAAGGATTATTTAAAAAGGAAACATACCTTTTCTTTTCTTTCTTGAGACCGTTTTCAAGAAATACCTTCATGAGCTTTTTGTTACCTTTGAAGGTTTTTTGACAAAGGAATAAGGTATATCCTTTTAATGTGTCAACTTTTATCTTTCCTCAGATTAAGAAGTATTCAAAGTTCCTATCATGAAGATACTTAAACATAATATTTGAGTTGAGTATCTAATCAACTGATAGAGATGAAATATTGAAAGTAATATTATCCAAACTATCAATATCTTAGTTGAGATTTAGAATAGATTTAAAGTTGGATAAAGGTTTCCTTCTTTGTAGTTTATAAAAGATTCACGGATCATTTCAAGTTTTTAAAGTACAATATACTCAAAGAAACTTGGTAACGAAGCTCTGATGACAGTTGTAGAAACTTGGTAATGAAGATCTGAGGTTGAATAGTTTTATCGATTAAAACTTTATTTTAAACCTTGATTTAAGATCATTTGAGGACAAAAGATCTTTTACATACTTAGGGATCGATCTCCACCCTCCATCTTTTCTTCATTTTTATTTAATCTAATAGATGAGATTAATCCCAACAATTTAAAAACCCAGCTTCATCTTTTTTCCAAATATTAATATCTTTCAGTCTGCTAATCGTTAAGCCAAAAAATATAACATTATGACAAGCATCTAATTATCTTTTATAGATAGGCACTTTGATATACTTTGATAAAATTTTTTCAAGTTTTCACGCTTTTTTTTTTATATTTTTTCATTTTTCACATCGAAATTTGCATGAAAAAAATCACATGTGATTAGACACTAATTTGAATATCACATGTGATATTAGTATTAAATCACATATGATAAATTTGAATATCACATGTGATATTAGTGTAAAATCACATATGATAAATTTGAATATCACATGTGATTAGGGGTGTCATTCGGACTGACCCTACCTGAACCCGACCCGACCCGAACTCGACTCGAGTCAATTCGGGTCGGGTCAATCGGGTTCAAAAATATATTCGGGTCAATCGGGTCAACCCGAATTGACCCGAGTTCTAACAAGGCCGGGTTCGGGTATATTTTTTTAGCCTTGACCCGACCCGAACCCGACTAACCAGTCTAAACAACACATTTACAATGTAAAATACTCGGGGTTGACCCTGAACCTGAATTGACCCGACCCGAGTTGATCCAAACCCGAATTGACCCGACCCGAGTTGACCCGAGTTCTAAACAAGGTCGGGTTTGGGTATCTTTTTTTAAGGCTTGACCCGAGTTGACCCGAACCCGACCAGGTCAACCAGAATAACACCCCTACATGTGATATTAGTGTTAAATCACATATGATAATATATCATATATGACTTAACACTAATATCACATGGGATATTACATATCATATATGATTTAACCCTAAATATCACATGTGATATTCAAATTAGTGATTAATCACATATGATTTTTTCATAAAAATCTCATAACCGAAAAAAAAATGAAAAAAAGACGAAAAACGTGAAAAAAACGATTGTTTTCTTTTTTCGAAAGTATATGAAAGTGCCCGTCTATAGAAAGATAATTAAATGCTCTTCGCGATCGTGTAATTATTTTCGCTTAACGATTAACAGTTTAAAAGATATTTAAATTATAAAAAAATAGGTGAAATAATAAAATGCTTTTAATCTCAATCATTGATTTCTTTTTAGATGGAGTGTGGGGATGAGTCCCTTGGTATGTGAGAAAAGTTTTGTATGTAAAATAACTCTTTTCTTAAACCTTTTAGATCGACTTATGTCAATCTATTTTGGTGTGTTGGATATTGATAGTTAGATGTGATTAAACTATACAGATAGAGAAAGAAAGACACAACCATAAAATAAGTATTTATAGTGGTTCGGCTATAAGGTCACCTTCCTTGCCCTACTCCACTCCCCGAGTACCCAACTCGAGAGTTTGTAATTACTGCACAACACAAGATCCTTTTCTTAGCGGAGAAGCCTTCACAACGTTGCTTACATTTTTTCTGGTACGAAGCTAAATACCTAGTTCTTCACACAAGGTAGAACCAAACCTTCATCGCTATACTTTATCCGGTACAAGGCTAGATACCGAGTTTCTTTACAATGGAGAAACTAATCCAAGCACCACTAGTTAACACAACACACTTATGACATTCTTGAGAGGAACCAACTGTGAGAGATACTTCTGTGATCTTGTGATGATGATTAGGTCTAGCAACTCATGTCTTCGAGCTTGCAAGTTTTCTATGCTAAACGTCATGATTTCATCTTTAAGAAGAACATGGAAAACACTAATAGAAAAGCTACATAGATGATCCTTGGATATGAGGTTAGAGAAGTAAAAATATTGAGAGAAAATATATCTAAAAGTGGGAAGAAGAAATGAAGAAATAGCCAACTATTTATACAAAAGCAATCCTCTGATCACCGGATCCGTCGGATCCTTTCCCAAAGAGATTCGACAATTGTTATCCAAGGGATCCGGTTATCTGGTAATACCAGTCTGGATTTTGGTTTACAATTTCGGGTTTTGGGTTATGGGTCATGATCCATGGGTTATGTGATGTCATGCATGATGTAATAGACATCTTGGGTCATGAGTTATGGACTTTGGGTCATGGGTTATAAACTTTGGGTCATGGGTCATGGATTTACCCATTTTTATGTCATACATGATGTCATGCATATGGTCCATGGGTTTTTGGTCAAGGTACATGGGTCCTAGGTTTTGGGTTATGGATAGTCCAAGCTTTTACAAGTTACATTTTGCTTAACATGTATTATATAAAATGTAAGTAACCAAAGTTACTTATAAGTGTTTTATAAAATGGTTTTATTTTTATGTAAACTCTTTAACTAAACATGTTTAATGGTTTATTTTTTAGTGAAATGAGTTAGTAAACTATTAGCTCAAAACTTTACGTATTTTATTATTTAGTTAAAATGAATTTACGATTGTTATCGACAAAAAATAAGAAGATTGTAAAATATTTATAAACGTTTTTTACGATTTATTTGTATTAATATAATGTACATAATATGCTGAGCTATTATCTTTCAAGATCAAAGCTTTCAAACCATTGAACTCGCCACACATATTACTTGCTCCATCATAGCCTTGACCTCTTACCTGTTAAAAGATTCAAGATTCAATATATTATATAAGTACAAATTATATACATATTATAATTAAAGAAACAATCATGATAAATATAAAACCTGTCAACTAACCTACTTTAAACTCAGTTTATGTTGTGCAAATAAAGTATCAATTGAAGCTTTAAGAGTTGCTGAAGAAGTGTCATCCACATGAACAACAACAACAAATATCTCCTTAACAATTCCAAGTCTATCAACATATTGTAAAATGAGTGCCATTTGTTCCTTTTGAAATACATCACTAGACTCATAAACTAATAAAGAAAATACGTCATATCTCGATTTCTTTAATAATGTATTCAAGAACCTCTTTGAAAGACATTTACATATTTGTTTTTGAATATCCGAGATTTTAGTTAACAATTTAAAGGAGTCCATCAACAACCTTAAGAGTTTCCTCATAACTCTAAGAAACTATTCAAAGAATGTTTCATCTCATCTTGAGCATGAAATGGTAACTAAGCTTTAAGTAGAAATCAGACGTCTCAACCAAAAGATTCAAATGAATTCAATAATCTTTTGTCTCACCTTCACTTTGTTTTTAAAGGTAACATGAATAGATTGTTTTTTCTTTAATAGAATTTCACATTTTTAAAGTGCTTTGTTGTGATGACTATTAACTTCACCGACATGGTTGCTTAGGGCATACTTTTTACTCCAACTATACAAATGTGTCATTTCCACCTTGTTTTCCAATACAGTCTCTAAAGAAATAACAACACAACTGATAGGCCCTATCCACCTTTACTCTAACCAAGGGAACTCATCAAACCAACTTGAAACGAAACTTTTTACTTTAGTCCTTTTTTTTGGAAACTTATGGTCACGTGGTTGACAAGCTCCATTACCCAAATGCTTTCTCCTTATCTCTTATATTAGCGTCATAACTAAAAATGCTTGGCCTCTCAGGCGGATCCCATGGAAGAGTACTCAAATCAATACCATCTGACGATGAAGGAATCATCTAGGTTTCGAATCGGTTCGGTTATAGTTTCTAGAATACGCTTGGTAAAGTTTATTTACTATCATCACCACTTATCTACGTAAAATTTCTTTATAACATCTTTCCATAGAGACTAAAGCCTATTATGATAACGAATAAACTAATAAACAATTGCATAAGAATTAAACAAGTGAACAACAAAACAAAACAACTAAACAAGCAATGACGTATGTTTAAAACACGTATGAACTAATCAGTCATTACATTAGAGTTTGTAAACCCTATAGAGATTGGTTATCACAAACACACAATAATAATATGTATGGATCGAATATGTTAAGACTTTTAGAGAGAGAAAGAAGTTGGGAACTTTTCTAGAGAGAGAAAGTGAAGAGAAAATTATAAGATTAGATTAAAATAATGAGAAGCTCCAACCCTATCCCTTAGTGGGAGAGGGCTTATATAGTTACAAATAAACGCCCTCATTCGGGTTGTGGATCAAGTATACTGTAGATGGTGATATCTATACAGATGGATCTTATATATATGGTATAATGAAGTACCACATGGGTGGAAGTAGGTAAAGGCTCGTCCTTCTTCCATGGTATTACTTAAACTAAATCTAAAACTAATAATAACAGTTAAGTCTACGAGCTAACATATGCTATACTATTTTCGGGGTGACCGAATCTTCCTTATGGATTTTTTAAATTCTAACAATCTCCCCCTAAGGGAGGTCGCCCCATAAATTACAATTTGAATCCCATCATTCTATCATGAAGTTCATATCCGAGCTCGTAGACTTTGATTCTTCTATATCAGCAAACTTTGCGTCTTCAGTAGTGATTCTTTAAATGAATGTTCCTTTGACTTGTGATCTTGAGATTTCTTTGAGATCATCAGCCACAGTAAATCTCTAGCTCATCCTTTGAAGTATTACCTTCATGTGATGTTGTGACTTTTGGACCGACATGCTCACATTTTTCTGGATCATGACATCTTTGCATCAGAGTTGCGGAATCATTGTTGTACATCTTAGACTGCCATGATTTTCTTCAATTATGAGTATGAGATGTGAGCATGCGGTTATGAATTGACATCTTTTGATCATCAACTACATCCAAGACCTCTCTTCGACCATCAGCTGCAACCATCATAGGTTTCTGCATAAGACAATTAGCAATAAAATGAACGAAAGTTTCTTTTTTCACTTTCGTTGATTATGGTTGCAAGAACCACGGTTCTCCGTTGACAAGCATAAATACTGCCTGTGATCAGGTATAATTCCTAAGAATATTCTTGACAGGGTTTCGCGGATTATACTAGCCATTCTCAAACCGGAGCGTCTCAAAGTAGATAACACGGAGTGAGTGAATCAGCGAATTGGGATTCACTGATTCATGAGAAACTGATTTGAAACACAATCGCATATTGCTGAATAAAGAGATTTTTCAATACGACGAGAGTTTTATGAGCAAGATCAAGTCTCAATCACAAATACTTTTGTTTTTAAATTTATGCGCAGTTGATGTGCTTGAAAACAATAGTTGAGCACATCGAATGGTTTTCCAAAAGTATACGTCAATTCCTTTATTGGAACAAGGTTGATTCAAGTGTGAATCGCCCCATCATTATTTTCTAGTTGTCACAAGTTTGATCCATGAAGGATCTCACATGTCACCCACCAAGAGCTTGTTTGATGTTGGCTCTAGAAGGATTTCCATCTTCATTGTGAATACTTTACGTATCACTCGGATGTTCGCAATACCACAAGGATAGTGCGAGGACTCTTAATAAATATACCTTACTTTTCACGCTTGTGTGAAACAACAAGTCTTCATGAAAGTGTGTCCTAATGAGATTTATGGATGATCTCTTGGCTCTAGACTTAATAGTGCGCTTTGGTTTATGCGGAGACTGGGAGAAGGTCTCACTTCAATATCAACCATCTCTAAGAGATAAGTCGATAGATTACACCACCCCCGTGAGAATGAAATAAGTCCTTTAAGAGAACTTGAGTGGCTTGGGAAGGTTTAGTGCAAGGCGTCATCGGGTCTATGACGCCTTGTCTTCAATACCGGCATTACTTTGTTAACCACCAAGAGTATATGAATTGAACCGGTTTCGCTCTAAGGTTGAATTATTGAGGGCTATTTTTTCACCCTTCTCTTTACATTTATTTTTCATTCTTCAACCCTTCTCGGCCACCGAGATTTCACCACTAGTACCTTGTTGGGTTTGTTCCAGTACTAGTTCCGCCTCAGTCGGTACTCTTCCCTTATTCTCACTTTCTCCTTTTTTTTCAATCATACCTAAGGACTTCTACACTATCTAGTGGATTGTCCATGGGTAGATCCCTCCGACTCTGGCGGGATTGTGGGAACGATTACCTAACCTTACCATCCTTATAACTTCAGTAAAGTAAATGCAAGTTCGGTCTTTGATATACTTCCATGATTTCAAACAATAACCATTCGCTCCCCCTCAATATGTGCATCGAGAAGCGAAAGAGTTTAGCAACTATTAGAGAGAGCCTACACTTTGAGTCAAAACGATCACATTTTATTAGATCTCATATTTAAATCACATTCTCTCCCCCGATCAAAAATTTCAAACCTTTTGAGAGTTTGGATCCCAATTGATTTAAATAAATTTAGAAAATTTGAGAGGAAAATGTGGTCGATTAATTACATGTACTGATAATGGAACATTTTAGCGCTCCCCCTCAATCTATGAGGGAGGGTGTTAGTGTCAAATATTATAGGTATTGAAAGTAGACACATAACAACAAAATTGTATCATCCACTACTTGTCCTGAACAAAGAAACGTTAGGTGGTGGAAATGCGTGTCGCTTCGGCTCTTTGCCGTAAGGATGGAAGAAACATCTCATAATGCAATGAGACCCTCGAATTTGTATATATCATGCAAAATATCCACGAGTTCAAATATTAGGTTCTGCTCTTCTTTGTCGATCCAAGATATAATTACCCTTTCCTATTGGCATCCAATCATAAGATGACTTAATCTGATCATCAGATTTTGTGGGAGCAGGAGCGGGAACATTCTCATAAACCATGTTATCTGTATACGTTAGTCAACATAGATAGACATACATACATATATATGGTGTTCGACAGCACCCTAACAACAATCGACTAATAAAAGTCAATCCAATATAGAAAATCATTCAATCAGATCATACAAAGGCATGGGGATTATATGTGAACATCAAACACGAATCATCTAATTCTAACATTCCTATCCTAGCAATTCAAGGTTGGCAAAAACCTTTTTCTGTTAATTATAGGATGATTAAATAAGCCCGTTAGATGACATAAATTTGAAAACACTCTCCCCCTCAATCAATGACCCATTTTATGAAAAGTGCAAAAGAGTTGTAGTCATTGATTGAGTGACAAATTTTATGAAAAGCTTAATTCCGATTGATTTTCAAATAACTCATTTTCCACCATGTGTAACACAAATAATTTTTCAAGAATCATAGACGGAAAAATATTTGTGCAGAACAACCGCTTTTTGGCAACGTGGTTTCCTAATTTTAGTTTTAGGATAAGTGCTCGATATTTATGAAAATCGATTTTGTGTAGCACTCTCCTTTTGAAAAGCGGTTGCATATCTCGAAATAATAGCAAACCATATAGGCATGTTTTGAAAAACTTTATAAACCGCCGAACTTCATTTAAAGACCCGTGTCATTATTGAATGACATTTCTAGTACCGTAAATGTTATCGATACCAGAAGACATGCCTTAAAAAACTATTTTTGGTATTTTCTATTTTTCTGATTTTTATGGTTTTTTGTAGGTTTTATATTTTTCTATTTACATTTTGGTATAAGATATGTACAAAGAAAATTATTCAATTTAAGAAGATGTTAACAAGGATACAGAAATGAGGATATTGTTCTGAATGTGGTAGAAGTCAGTAGTCAACATCTCTTAACCATTCACCACCAAAGCTTTCGAGGCTCTTGAATAATCGTCTGAACTTGAGCCTTCTAAATGTGATGCTTTGGTAGCTTCCCCCAAACCGACAATCTTGTTTATTTAGACCAATTTCCCTAAGTAGTTGAAATGAAGCAATCAGTCTCATTGTATGAAGCTCAAAAACCCGAAGTAAATGATAACACCAAACTAACAAGTTTAAACACTGATCATCTCTGCGGTTATCAACACCAGAATAAATGATTAAGCTCGATCACGTGAAACTGTTGTGCATCCCCGATGTATACATTTCTCTACGGTTTTGAGCAGTTGTCTATTCGGGGGAATAATATATCAACATCTTCATTTCACTAAATGCATTCCAGTTATCTTACATATGACAAATCAGCCCATAATGTACACATGTACCCAACAAAAGTCGAGACGATGACACCAAAGTAACAGGTTGAAGCATTGATTATCTCTGGGGATATTAACTCCGGAATAACTGATTAAGCTCGATCACGTGAACTTGTTGTGCGTCTTTGATGTACACATATCTTTCCCCTGATGGTTGTGATCTCATCAGAATCATCATAACATTATGTACATGAAGCATTAATCGAAAGCACTTTATCATAAATCATATCAGCTCGTAAGAAAATGTCAATAAGCAATATCATCTCACGCTTAAATAATTCTTCTCGTATTTCTTTCCACTGAAATCTGAAGTGATACATACCACAAGTATCAAGAGACTACTTCCCCCAAGTAGTTGGAATAATACACCAAATTCCACGAGTTAAAAAACTGAGTTTCTATGCGGTTATGACGTTTGTCTTCCCGGAATAACTTCAATAAATAAGAAGTATAAAGTTCATCATGTGTACTCGTTGTGCGTTCAGATGTATGTCTCCTTCCCCTGTCGGTTTTGATACCTCGTAATCAAAGAACACATTATACATACATATACTTGAAATCTTATGAGAATGACAAAATTGGTTCAAATGTATCCTGTGAGAATCAACTGCTACTGAAACTCTCTCTGACTATCTTTATCAACCCATATGTAGAAAATTTGAAGTGACCACTGATGAAGCAAACCCGATATACCAAAATTGAAGCTGAAGTAGAATTCCCCATGCTTGTGACTTAATCTTGCACTAATGTTGGAAGAACGGTGTAGAGAATTTATGCTCCAAGCAAATCTCTAAGTACTCAATACCCAACCAAGGTATGAGACATTAAAAACTCTTGCGATTATCCACAACGTCATCTGCTTGTGACACTGAGTACTATAACGTAACTCCTTTAAGTGATAGTTAACCAGGTCTTCAACCATCCATCCCGATCACCGGTAACTAGATAAACCAAGTCTTCAACTTAACTCTTAGCACGAGCAAGTTATCATTGAAAGTCATGCATCCTAAATGAACCTAACAATCTCCCCTACCAACCTTGGAGGTCATCAAGTTTGACCCATAAATTACAATTTGCCCCAAACTTCAAGTATCCTAGCATTCTATCATGCTTCTTTGAAGTTCATTTGAGGATTTGAAAGCATCGAGCTAGGTAGAAGGCATATAGACATTTGATTCTTCAAATAAATTTCAATTTGAATCCCAATTCTATCATGAAGTTCATTTCGTGACTTTGATTCTTCTATATCAAGAAAGAGTGATTCTTTAAATGAATGTTCCTTTGACTTGTGATCTTGAGCTTTCTTTGAGATCATCATCCACAATAAATCTCCAACTCATCCTTTGAAGTATTACCTTCATGTGATGTTGTGACTTTGGACCGACATGCTCACATTTTTGGATCATGACATCTTTGCATCGAGTTGTGGAAGCATTGTTGTATGTCTTTAGATTATCATGATTTTCTTCAATTATGAGTATGAGATGTGAGCATGTGGTTATGAATTGACATCTTCAATCATCAACTACATCCAAGACCTCTCTTCGACCATCACCGCAACCGTCATAGGTTTTCGCATAAGACAATTAGCAATAAAATGAACGAAAGTGTCTTTGTTCACTTTCGTTGAATATGGTTGCAAGAACCACGGTTCCCGTTGATCAAGCATAAATATTGCTCGTGATCGTAGAATTCTAAGAATCTCCTTGACGTGGTTTCGCGGATTATACTAGCCATTCTCAAACCGGAGCGTCTCAAAGTAGACAACACGGAGTGAGTGAATCGTGAATTGGGATTCACTGATTAATGAGAAATTAATTTGAAACACAATCGCGTATTGTTGAATAAAGAGTTTTTGCAATACGACGAGAGTTTTATGAGCAAGATCAAGTTTCAATCACAAATACTTTTGTTTGAAAATTTATGTGCAGTCGACGTGCTTGTAAACAATATTTGAGCACATCGAAGGGTTTTCCAAAAGTATACGTCAATTCCTTTACTGGAACAAGGTTGATTCAAGTGTGAATCGTCCCATCGTTGTTTTCCAGTTATCACAAGTTTGATCCATGAAGGATCTCACATGTCACCCACCAAGAGCTTGTTTGATGTTGGCTCTAGAAGGATTTCCATCTTCATTGTGAATACTTTACGTATCACTCGGATGTTCTAGCAATACCACAAGGATAGTGCATAGGACTATTAATAAATATTCCCTTACTTTTCACATTGTGTGAAACAACAAGTCTTCATGAAAGTGTGTCCTAATGAGATTTATGGATGATCTCTTGGCTCTATACTCAATAGTGCGCTTTGGTTCCTGTTCGGAGACTTGAGAGAAGGTCTCCAGCTTCAATATCAACTATCGCTAATAGATCAGTCGATAGATTACACCGGTCCCCCGTAAGAATGAAACAAGTCCTTTAAGAGAACTTGAGTGGCTTGGGAAGGTTTAGTCTAGTGCGTCCTTTGGGTCCATGACGTCTTGTCTTCAATCTGGCATTACCTTGGTAACCACCAAGTAGCATATGTATTGAACCCGGTTTCGCCCTAAGGTTGAATTATTGAGGGCTATTTCTTTTCACCCTTTATCTTTACATTTCTTTTCATTCTTCAACCCTTGATTGCTTCGAGACTTCACCACTAGTACCTTGTTGGGTTTGTTCCAGTCCTAGCTCTATCTCAGTCGGCACTCTTCCCTTATTCTCACTTTTCTCCTTTTTTAATCATACCTAAGGACTTCTACACTATCTAGTGGATTGTCCCTGGGTAGATCCCTCCGGCTCTGGCGGGATCGTGGGAACGATTACCTAACCTTACCATCCTTATAACTCCAATAAAGTAAATGCAAGGTCGGTCTTTGATATACTTCCACGATTGCCATCAGTAACCATTCGCTCTCCCTCAATATGTGCATTGATATACGAAAGAGTTTAGCACATATTAGAGAGAGCCTACACTTTGAGTCAAAACGATCACATTTTATCAGATTTCATATTTAAATCACATTCTCTCCTCTGATAAAAAATTTCAAACCTTTTGAGATTTGTGATCCCAATTGATTTAAATAGGTTTAGAAAATGTGGGAGAAAAATGAGGTCTGATTTAATACATGTACTGATAATCGGAACATTTTATCGCTCCCCTCAATCTATGAGGAGGGTGTTAGTGTCATAAGAATGAAAGATTTTGTGAAATAGACACATAACAACAAAATAGTATCATCCACTACTTGTCCCGCACAAAGTAACGTTAGGTGGAAATACGTGTCGCTTGATTGGTTCTTTGTCAAGGATGGAAGAAACATCTGATGATGCAATGAGACCTTTGAATTTTTATATATCATGCAGAATATCCACATAGTTATGAAATATTAGGTTCCTTTTCTTCTTTTGTCGATCCAAGATATAGTTACCCTTTCCTATTATCATCCAATCATAAGATGGCTTAATTTGATCATCAGACTCTGTGGGAGCAGGAGCGGGAACATTCTCATAAACCATGTTATCTGCATACGTTAGTCAACATAGATAGACATACATACATATATATGGTGTTCGACAACACCCAAACAACAATCGACTAATAAAAGTCAATCCAACATCGAAACTCATTCAATCAGATCATACAAAGGCATGGGGATTATATGTGAACATCAAACTCGAATCATCTAATTCTAACAATCATATCCTAGCAATTCAAAGTTGGCAAAAACCTTTTTCTGTTAATTATAGGATGATTAAATAAGCCCGTTAGATGACATAAATTTGAAAACACTCTCCCCCTCAATCAATGACCTGTTTTATGAAAAGTTTAAAAGAGCTGTAGTCATTCATTGAGTGACAAATTTTATGAAAAGCTTAATTCCGATTGATTTTCAAACAACTCATTTTACACCATGTAAAATACAAATATTTTTCTGAAGAAACATATAATGAAAAATATTTGTATAAGAACAGCCGTCTTTTTGGCAACGTGCTTTCCTTATTTTGTTTTAGGATAAGTGCTCTATATTTATAAAATCGATTTTGCGAAACACTTTCCTTTCTTGAAAAGCGGGTTTGCAAAAATTGCAAATAATAGCAAACCATCGTAAGCCATATTAGGCATGTTTTGAAAAACTTTTGAACTTTTGATCGAGCTTCATCTAAAGACCCGTGTCATTATTGAATGACATTTCTAGGTTCGTAGATGTTATCGATACCAGAAGACATGCCTTGAAAAATTATTTTTGGTATTTTCTATTTTATTTTTATTTTTATGGGTTTTTTTTATGGTTTTATGTATTTCTATTTACATTTTGGTATAAGATATGTACAAACTATATTATTCAATTTAAGAAGATGTTGACATGGATACCGAAATGAGGATATCGTTCTGAATGTTGTAGAAGTCAGTAGTCAACATCTCTTAACCATTCACCACCAAAGCTTTCGAGGCTCCTGAATAATCGTCTGAACTTGAGCCTTCTAAATGTGATGCTTTGGTAGCTTCCCCCCAAACCGACAATCTTATTTTTGAGACCAATTCCCCCAAGTAGTTGAAGTGAAGCAATCAGTCTCATTGTATGAAGCTCAAAAACCCGAAGGAAACGATAACACCAAAGTAACAAGTTGAAACACTGATCATCTTTGCGATTATCAACCCTGGAATAAATTATTAAGCCCGATCACATGAACCTGTTGTGCATCCCCGATGTACACATTTCTCTACGGTTTTGAGCAGTTGTCTATTCGGGGGAATAATATATCAACATCTTCATTTCACCAAATGCATTCCAGTTATCTTACATATAACAAATCAGCCCATAATGTACACATGTACCCAACAAAAGTCGAAACGATGACACCAAAGTAACAGGTTGAAGCACTGATCATCTCTGCGGTTATCAACTCCGGAATAAATGATTAAGCCCGATCACGTGAACCTGTTGTGCGTCCTTGATGTACACATATCTCTCCCCTGATGGTTGCGATCTCATCGGAATCATCATAACATTGTGTACATGAAGCATTAACCGAAAGCACTTTACCATAAATCATATCAGCTCGTGAGAAGATGTCGATAAGCAATATCATCTCACGCTCCAAATATTCTTCTCATATTTCTTCCCACTGAAAGCTGAAGTAATACATACCACAAGTATCAAGAGACTACTTCCCCCAAGTAGTTGGAATAATACACCAAAAGCCACGAGTTAAAACACTGAGTTTCTCTGTGGTTATGACATTTGTCTTCCCGAAATAACTTCAATAAAGAAGAAGTATAAAGTTCATCATGTGTACTCTTTGTGCGTTTAGATGTATGTCTCCTTCCCCCTTGCTGGTTTTGATACCTCAGAATCAGCAACACATTATACATACATATACTTGAAATCTTGTGAGAAGAACATAATTGGTTCAAATGTATCCTGTGAGAATCAACTGCTACTGAAACTCTCTCTGACTATCTTTATCAACCCATATGTAGACAATTTGAAGTGACCACTGATGAAGCAAACCCGATATACCAAACTTGAAGCTGAAGTAGAATTCCCCATGCTTGTGACTTAATCTTGCACTAATGTTGGAAGAACGGTGTAGAGAATTTATGCTCCAAGCAAATCTCTAAGTACTCAATACCCAACCAAAGTATGAGACATTAACACCTCTTGCGATTATCCACAACGTCATATGCGTGTGACACTGAGTACTACAACGTACTCCTTTAAGTGATAGTTAACCAGGTCTTCAACCATCCATCCCAACTGCTAGTAACTAGATAAACCAAGTCTTCAACTTAACTCTTAAGCACAAGCAAGTTATCATTGAAAGTCATGCATCCAACCAACCCCGACTTCAAGATAAAATAAGATCACACCTTTGTGAAAGTCAACTTCAATCTCAAAAAAGTGATACCCGATCAACTCCGTAGTCATCCTTAGTGTCAAATTCCCACCAAGTGAATAAACATACAATCTAATGTACGTTGATCCACTGAATGAACCGGAGCAAATGATTCCTCAACATCGATGCCTTCTTCCTAACGATATCCACGTGCTACCAACCTTGCCTTGTTTTTCAACCCTCCTCCCAGTTCACCAAGTTTGACATTGAGTATCCACTTTAAAGTGATAATCATAGCGCGATCTGGACGAGGAACGAGCTCCCAAACTTCAAGTATTTCAAACTCATTGAGCTTTTCTTGCATAGCTTCAATCCAGCAGGATTCAGTCAATGCTTCTTTGTAAGTTTTAGGTTCATTTGAGGATATGAAAGCATCATAGTAACAAAAACATGGCTAGAGTGGGTAGTTGGAGGCGTATAGAGACTGGTCTGGAAGATTCACCAATAATGTCTTCAAGCGGATGAGGTTGTCATTTTCCTTAATGTTCATGTGGTTGATTTACAGAGTGCACATTGGGAGGAACAATAATCCGTGAAGAAAGAGATTCTTCAGAACCAGGTTTTGGGAAAGGAATACCAAAGAACGGATCATTATTCATGAGTGCAACTACAATATCATGACAGTCATTATCAATGCCTTGAGGAATAACTGGAGATTAGGTTTCTTGAGTAGTCTGAGTTGTACTTCTAGATGGTGCATCTTGATCAATGGAAATTGAAGAAGGTGAACCAGTTGAGTCGGCAGGAACCGGAGCAGGAGCTTCAGGAACTGGATGATCAACTTTCGTTGGAGGTTGGAAGTATTCATCAAATATAGGTTGAAACAATAAATCCCAGTGATCCTTAGTAAGTGGAACATTAGGCATTGGAGGAGAGTCGTATGACCATTTTTCAAACATCCATCAACATGTAGTTTATTCACACTTCTCTCCCTCAAAAAATGCATATGAGGTTGCCAATGCCATTTTTGATTGAGCAAGTGAAATAAGAATACAATCAATGGTAAGTAGATCCACTTGATGACTGACATTTAGTTTATTCACACTTCTCCACCTCAAAAATTACATATGAGGTTGCCAATGCCATTTTTGATTGAGCAATTGAAAAAAGAATACAATCAATGGTAAGTAGATCCACTTGATGACTGACATTTAGTTTATTCACACTTCTCCCCCTCAAAAATTGCATATGAGGTTGCCATTTTTTATTGAACAAGTGAATAAGAATACGGCCAAAGGTAAGTAGATCCACTTGATGACTGAACGAACATGGAAAAAGCATGAACCATATTGATGAGAATGGTCATAAACAAGAAGATTTCTCTTCTTTCGAAGATAAAGCGCACTGAAGCTGACGCCTTTCTTTTCTTTGAGGAACAGGGCCTGAAGTGTTATCTGCAGACGCCATAATGATGACATTGAGGACCGAGGCTTGAACTGAAGTGTTCAAACTTCATTGCAGACATACGTCAACTTTGACTTTCCTGATCTCCTGAATCAGGAGAAATTCGTGCTTTAGTCATCCAGACTTTGAGTCTTCCCATGTAGTGAATGATCGATGTACCTGCAACTGAGTAAGGACTACATGCACTAACATTACAAACTTGATTGCATATATATGGGTTAGTGACATAGTATCCAAACCCTTGGGGGTTTCATGGTCAACCATGGTTTTGCCATCGGTAAGCAGCTTTCCGGTAGGTATCCACTTAAGTCCAGCATCCTTAAAAATTCTACCAGTCGGTATCCACTTATGGCAAGGTCTAGGATTGTTAAGCTTCTTATGCATAGTGGAAGACTTATCGTTATTCCCAGTCTCCAAAGATTTAGCAGTTGGTATCCACCTAGGAGAAGTTTTAGGTTTGTTTTGCTTCTTATGCATTGTAGATGACTTACTGTAAATCCTAGACTTAACAGGTTGAACCTTAGCTATGTTCCTCAATAAACCAGGAGGCATCATACGAGGTTGTGAACCTAAGATTCCATCCTTATGAAGTACTGCCCTTTTCCTAGCCTTTTCTAGATCATAGTTCTTGCATAAGTCATTCATATCATATGAATTCTGGATTTTAATGCTCGGTTTAGACACTGTTTTCGAACTAATCCTAGAAGAGCTAGGTGTAGGTGTAGCTACTTGTTGAGATTTAACAAAACCAGAAGTATTTTTGTTAGGCAAATAAGGTGAAGTAACTGGTTTTGTCAAAACTTGTTTCGCATCAACTTGGGAGGCAAACCGAGTTTTTGATAATTTTGGTCATTCAGATCTAAATGCATTCGGTTGTCTAAAAATTGATTGGTTTCTACGTTGTTGTACAACTGGTTTTCCCAAGACTGATGGTTTTGCAAACTTAGTGTTCACACTATTTCCCTACGCTTTTCTAAGCTCGTTCTTTAATGCTACAATTGTGAAACCCTTTTCACAAGTTGAGCTTTGAGTTCCTCATTTTTGACCATCAAAGAAGTTGTTTGTTCTAAAATCTTAGTTCTAGTTTCTTTTATTGAGTCTCTTAGGTCTTTGTGATGCCTTTTCAAAGTCTCATTTTCCTAAAGTAATTTAGCCCCATAAAGTTCCAATTCAATATTTCTTTTTTTAAATGCATCAATGTCCTGTTTAGTCTTGACTAAATTACTTTTCTCATTCATATCGTAAATATGTTTCTTCAAATTGTTGATTGTCGAGTTTTTGCTTGGTGAGCTTTGAAATCGTTTATTTCAAAAAATTCACGAAATTCGTGAAATTTCGGATTTTTACATGGTTTGTTGGTTTGAAAACTTTCTTCCTTTCTTTGTATTGCAATTTCAAGTGAAATGCAATGTTTTCAAGTTTTGAGAATTTGTTTGAAAGTTCATCAAAATTTTCTTTTCAACCATATCATTTGTTTTGAAATACTTAGTCTCGACTCACCTCAACCAAAGAACATATGTTAAAATCATGTTCAACATCTTGATCGGTTTGTACAAGTGTATTAGTAGATGCATTATGTTGAATAGTTAAGTGTACCTCATCACATGACACATGTTCATTTACCGCTCGATATATGCATCCACATCTTGTGTAACAAGAGTCATCGAATCTCTTGGTTGTGTCAAGCTTATCATCTCTCGATCCTTTGCATTCAATGACAACCGATCCATCATCCGATGCTTTACCCGACTCAACACTACTATCTCTTGATTGCACCGACATTCATTCACCTTGTCATCATAAGTTTGTATGCTCTTTCCTCAATGTACTTCTTAACATTATCCATGTGTTGGATTAATGTTTCTCTGAACACATCAGCTTCCATTCCAGTGTGACTAGCAAAGCACATTTCTTACATATCATCTTCATAATCCCAACCGTATTTACCATTGACGAATGACTGAAATTGTTTATTGATCACCTGAAGTGCAGCCTTGGATTCGACTTCTTGAAAATTTTCTTTTTCAAGTTGTTGTTCAAGTTGCTCCAAGTTCAAGAACAATGTACCCGTGAAAGTCTGTACATTTTGACCGAAAAACGTCTTAAATGCTCGTACGAATCCCATCTTGAATCCATTTCCTTCTAGAAGTACCGTGAGGTGTGAATGAAGTTGTCGAAAAGGTTCAATGCAACTCTCCTTTGCATGATCTTGAAATTGTTGAATCGGTGCAACTCTCTCTCTTGTGAATTTGAGCACAAGATTCCATATTAGCATTATCCGACTCTAACACGTTAATCGCTTGTACATTGTTGGGTATCTTCTGTTCATTGATCACGTCGTACAGTTTGAGTATCTCAGATACAACTGAATTCAAAGTGTTAGGCATGATGTTGACGTGCACGGTATTTTACAAGTTTATGATTTAAACCGAGAAACATAATCTTTCGCGAGATTTTACAAAATCAAGAAGAAACCGTGAGACAATGACCAATTGAACGTGTTAAGATAACTGATGGATCGGAATAATGATAGAAGATTGTGTACAAGGAGTGATGATTGTTTGAAGGATTAGTTGATATGTTGTTTGGTTGTGATTTCGCTTGGTTGATGCACGTTGTTATAGTGAAAATTAGGTCTAAAAACTTAAAACCTCAATAACTTCTATTTGGAGCGGTTTTAGGCCTTGAAGGTTGACCCTAATGGACTTTCCTCTACTTGTCATGTCGTTCTCCTCATTATCACGGTCGTTTTGATGGGTAGAACAATGAAAACGGAGTTACGGTTCAAAAGTTATGGTTGTTTGAAGTTTTGACGTAAAAAGTCAACTTTGGTCAAACTGCAAGTAGTCAAACTACAATTAGCAAATCCCAAAAGTCAAAATGTAGTCTTCTTGATGCAAAACGCAACGCCAAAACGCAACTGGCAAACCGCAATTGGCATATTGCACCGCGATCAAACCGCAATTTCTTAGAAGTTAAACGCAAATGATCAAATCTCAAGACCAAAACGTAGCTTGACAAAACGCAATAGTCAAACCGCAACTTTGTCAAACCGCAACTTGTCAAACCGCAACTTTGTCAAACCGCAACTTTTTATACAAAGACTGAGTCAAACCGCAATATGTCTAAAGAAATCGCAGTCTAAACGCATTTGTCCAAAAGCAATTGACCTCAAACCCTAACTTTGACCTCAAACCGCAACTTTGTCAAACCGTAGTACATGTGACAAAACGCGCATGTCACTTTCTTGCAAGTATACAAGTCACTTTGGCCCGCTTTTGTCCCTATTATCAAGAACCTCAAAACGCATTCAAGAAACCTCAAATCGCAATCAAGAACATGTCAAATCTCAACCAAGAAATCTCAAATCGCAACCAAGAAAATACCGCACTAAAACTTTGAATAACACCTAAATACACCACTAAACTAATGAAAACACCTATCCAATCACCAAACTAAGCACATCTAACAATCCTAAACATGAAAGTACAAACAATAAACAAATTAACCACAAACAAAGCTAAAACTAGTGTTTAAGCATATGTTATTCGAACCAAACTAAAGAACATAATAACCAATCTTTGAAATTCGAGCACACAAACTAGATGATCAAACCATGGCTCTTGATACCAATTGTAAGAGATTGGTTATCACAAACACACAATAATAATATGTATGGATCGAATATGTTAAGACTTTTAGAGAGAAAGAAGTTGTGAGGCTTTTCTAAAGAGAGAAAGTGAAGAGAAAATGAAAGATTAGATTAAGAAAATGAAAGCTCCACCCTCTCCTATGGTGGGAGAGGGCTTTATATAGTTACAATTAAACGCCCCTACGGGGTGTGGATCGGTATCTGATGGGTAAAGACCGTCCTTCTTCCACGGTGTTCTTCCATAATAATTACTTAAACTAATAATCTAATACTAATAATGCTAACCTATACTGGGTGAATTACTCTTCCTTATGGATTTTCTAAATCCTAATAAACCCTAAGAATGTTCAATCCAAAACCTTAAAGAAAACACAAATATCAAAAAATCATGTTCTTACCAAACAAGCTCGACTAATAGCGGTTCACAAATAGATCATGGATGTTTGGTTCACCACTTCAATTTCAGGTTTCCTTTTGCTTCAATTTTTTATGACCATAATTCACAAAGAACTTACGATGATTGAATCGTTCCTAATAAAAACTACTCGTAGTTAACTAATAAAAAATATTTAACTAATTGAGCTTTAGTTCACTTTTTATTTAATAAACTAAATGGGTTGGGCTTGTGTTGTTATTGTAATTGAGGAATATCGTATGTAGCACAAACGAGAATATCGGCATATAAATTTTCTATAAAAATTATATACACTTTCACACCCATATTAGCATGTGTCACGGGTAGCCATGTCTTACAGCCGCACCTGTCCTTGTTGCATGACTACATCAATGCAACCACAACAAACGGTATCCACAAACCAATACAAAGGAAATCCAACCACAACAACCTCAAACAAGTATAGTATGAAACCCTAAACGAGTTAGAGTTTGATACCAGTCCGCGTAATCCCAGTGAACACAACAACACTAAGATGTTAACAATAAACGTAAAAAACAATGAAAAAAGACGTCAATAACAGTAGCCAATACAACGGTATAAAACAAATCAAAAAATAATCCAAAACCCTAAACACACTTAAGAACCTTAAAGGTAAAACGGTTCAGCAAGCAAATACCTAACCAAAAGATTAAGTATAAACAAGATGAATGTAGTGATGTTGTAGGATCAGTAGGCGAGATAGTGTTGATAAATCAAGATCGATGTTTATAAGTTAGGGTTGATCTTCGAAATCGCCAAGCAGGGGTAGAGCATTACTTTTGCACCCTTTTAGTTGTACTCATCTAAATTTTAAGTAAATGATGTTCTAATAATACCCGGTTTCTTCAGACAGAAGTTGAGCGCTTTATATGTTTCACCTTATTCATTTTTGGACAAGATACTTTTCCCATTTTAATATTTGGGCGGAATAATCTTCAATTCTTAAAATTTTTACGCCGCTTTTGTATCCCTTACTTTGCAGTATTCTTCTTCTCTAGCTCTTTCGTACAAATCTTGAACCAAAATGTTCATGTATCTAGATTTGTATGTAATAGACAAAGGAAATTTTTACGGAGCTCTATCATTACTTTTGTATTTCTATAAAAAGATGAATATAGGATATGTAGTGTCATGGTTTATTGCTTTATATGTCAACAAAATAAGTCGAAGTTAATTAGGCTCTAGCTAGAGGCACAAAATAAAATAAACAACACTACAACATGAATTAAAGGATAAAAATTAGAATGAAGGTAGACAAGCCTACTCAACTAAATATATACCGATCGAGTACATAAATAGTGCATACATACATACACGTACATATTTTCGACCTTGAGTTCAATATATACTATTAGAAGAAGCAACAATTGGTATATAAATTTGGAGATCTTGAAAAGAACTCATTCTCAGTTAAGGTTTTAGACATCTAGGCTTGCCTATCGATTCTAGAATATTGAGACCCAAGTAATTGAAGGATGCGGGTATGAATCTCTTGCTTTCCCATTAAGTTATTGGTTTTGTCAATCTTCTTACATATCCTTGATGTTAGTTTGTGTTGCCTTCAATCTACCTATATATAGTGATGACTTCTTCGTTTCATTGTTGTTTAGTACCATTAGACTATGATGATCATCAACCCTAGCATTACAACTTTTATTCAAGAAATCGTGTTCTAGCCATTGTTCAAAAATTGACCTTAGTCCATAGAGATCACTAAAGTAGGGTTCCTAAGTATAAAATGATATCAACATTGATCATAGATTCTTTAAAAATCAAATGGAGAATTTCATATATCCTTCCGCTTTCATCATTAATTTCGTATATACCCAGAATACAACTATTGAATGCATTTTGTACAATATGTTCAAAGCATAATTCGGGTAAACATGAAACTTTTAAGTTTTATTTTGGGAGATATGGAATTGTCCCAAAATCAAAAGATCAAATCTCGCAAACTAAAAAAATCAATTCTACCCTTGTTTTTAATAAGTAAATATTCCACAAAACGTTAATTGCTACCCGAAACTAATATACTATCGCAACGAGAATTAATTCCTATTCCTATTAGGGGGAACTTTTATATACTTTCAAATAACTTTTTTTTGAGTTTTTTTGGCCATTGCAATTTACACAATACAATATCGCATGTGACTGGCCAAGTATGATATTCATTCGATGCCCAATGTTTTGAATGTGAACCTTAGTGTGCCTTTAAGTAGTTCAGATTCCAGATCTGTTAATGCTAAGAAAGCGAACTCTAGTGTGCCTTCTAGAGTACAAATCCCAACACTTCTAATGTTAAGAAAGTGAATCTTAGTGTGCTGCATGTAATTCAAATCCCGAACATCTAAACAGAGATGCAAAGAGTAGCAAAACCAACTAATGTTCCCATTCCTCTACAGAGTAATCGGTGACATTAAAGCGAACACGTCAAAGTATCAAGACAATACAAGGAATGATAGGACCTCGCAAGCTAAGAATGTGCATTGGAAGAGAGTAGAAGACCAACCTAGGAACTTTAAGCTTGAGTCGAATAAAACGAATCGTGTTGATTCTAGTATTAGCCATAGGCGTCTTGTAATTAATTCAATTCGATACTATTTGCATTCCTTGTAATGATGTCCGCTTGAATTGCTTTCTAATCATGAATGTGGTGTGAATGTTTTGTCTAATGTTGTCATACCCCGTTAACATTACTAATGAAAACAATCATGTTAAAAAGGCTAAAAGGAAAAGGCAAAAGAGAGTTAGAAAAAGTGAAACCCAGGGAAGAACATTTAGTAAGATAGGTTATCAATGGATACTGTGGGCCATAAGGTTAATCGTGCAACGCCCACTAGAAAATGGATGCCACCGGTAGAACTATTCCCTAAGAAGTGAGCACACTTTGAATAGGGCAAATCTGAGACACTAGTACCGCATCTATTCATAATGATCCCATTGCATCAATTTACGATATGAATGCCTCTATTTCGATGTGGGTGTTCCAACCATTGTTACTAACCAAATGGAACCCATTCTTGCATGGGGATCCCAATTATCCGATTATCCACTCTTGTCTCGTGTTCAACCGCGGATCGTTCAAATCGTTCGTGGTACCGGACTCAGCCGTTCCAAGATATATGATGGCGACCGGTCATGGCTCATGAACTTCGTGAGCAAATTCATCGGAGACGATTAGGTTCGGAATGATCATTTCGGTGCAATTATGGGTTATGGAGATTATGTTGTTGGTAAAAGTGTTATCTCTAGGGTATATTATGTAGAAGGTCTTGGTCATAACATGTTCTCTGTTGGTCAATTGCGATTACGATCTAGAAGTAGCCTTGAGAAAACATACTTGTTTCGTTAGAGAACTTGATGGTAAGGAACTTTGAGAGGTTCACGTGGTTCAAATCTATATACCATCTCTATCGAAGATATGATGAAGTCTTCTCCAATTTGCTTGTTGCAAAGGCTTCTAAAACAAAGTCATGGTTATGGCATCGCCGTCTCAATCACTTGAACTTGCACCATCAATGATCTCTCCGAAAGGACTTAGTTGTAGGTTTACCTAGACTTAAGTACGAAAAGGATCATCTTTGTTCAAGATGCCAATTGGGAAAAAGCAAGAAGTATGCCCATAAACCCAAACCTACTAACTCATCACGAAGTTCTTCATACAATTCACATGGACTTATGTGGACCCATGAGAGTCGAGAATATCTTTGGGAAGAAATATGTGTTAGTTGTGGTTGATGATTTCTCTAGATTCACACGGGTAAAGTTCTTAAAGACAAAGGATGAAACTCGAGATATCATCATCAAACTCATCAAACAGTTGCGAGTTCGTCTTAACAAAGCGGTCGTAATCATCCCAAGCAGACAATGGAACCGAGTTTGTTAACAAACAACTTAGTGAGTTTTATGAAAGTATTGGAATCGATCATCAAAGAAGTGTTCTCGAACTCCTCAACGAGCGGTGTAGTTGAAAGACGAAATCGAACTCTTGTGGAAGCCGCAAGGACAATGTTGATTACTCAAAAGTTCCAATGTTTCTCAGGGTGAAGCCATCACATCGCATGCTACACCCAAAATCGATCCCCGATTCACACCGCTCATGGAAAAACTCCATATGAACTTGTCCACAACAAAACCTAATCTTTCATTCCTTCGTGTGTTCGGTGCATTGTGTTATCCAACTAATGAGGCCAAGATTTAGGCAAACTTAAAGCTAAAGCGAGACATTGGAGTATTTGTAGGTTATGCACCAAAAGAAAAGGATACCGAATCTACAACAAGAGAACCGAAATATCATGAAAACAATTCACGTCACGTTTGATGAGTGACGGTCAAATGGCTCTGGACATTCCATTACGGACCCGACTTCAAAAGCAGTCCCATTGGTTCATCTCTTGTACCAAACTCCTCTTCAAAGAACTCCATATGTACCCCCGAAGATGATTTAAAAGCAGTTTGATCCAATGTTTGATGAGCAATTTGAGCCAAGTAACAATGATATGCCAATCCAATCAACAGAGGCTGCTTCTATCCCTGTCAATGAAATTAACCCTTCAACTTCTATGTCATTAAGCCAAGAAGCGCATGTCGCCACCAACTGTTCATCGCCAAATCTTCAATCATCAAGTGTACATCATGGAAATACTTCTGATTCACAGGATGAAGTCAATCCCTTTGCTACTCCCGAAGATGCTCCATTTGAAAATATATTTGCTCACGAATCATCATCGAACCATCTTCTACGGAGACATCGACTCGCTACTAGTCCCTCAACAACAACCACATGAACACCTCGGAAAATGGACTCACGATCATCCATTAGACAACATCATTGGAAATCCTCTCGTCCAAAGATCCACACGAAACAACTTGCAACCGATGCCTAATGGTGCTTCTTCAACTCCGTACTCTCTAAGATCGAACCAAAGGATGTTAAACCGCCATGAATGAAGACATCTCGGTTCAATGCTATACAAGATGAAATTCATGAGTTTGATCGACTTGATGTATGGGAGTTAGTACCGCTCCAGATTGTGCTATGATTATTGCTCTAAAATGGATCTTCAAAGTGAAACTTGATGAGCATGGTGATGTGTTGAAGAACAAGGCTCGATTAGTTGCTAAAGGATACCGTCAAGAGGAGGGTATTGACTTTGAAGAATCTTTTGCTCGCTTGCTCGAATCGAGGCAATCGAATATTTTTGGCTAATCGTTGCTAGTAAGAACATGGTAGTCTATCGGATGGATGTAAAGACGACATTTCCGAGCGGAGATCTTAAAGAAGTCGCTCACGCCGCCCAACCGGAAGGATTTGTGAATCAAGAGCATCCTACTCACGCTTATCGTTTGAAGAAGGCTCTTTACGGTTTAAAGTAAGCTCCAAGGGCATGGTATGATACGCTATCAAAGTTTCTTCTATTTACCGGATTTAGCAAAGGAGCAGTTGATCCAACATTGTTCACTAGGAAGTCGTGAAAACATTTAATCAAGGTTGTAAAATCGCTAAGCGCCGTGAGGCGGTTGGGTAGGGCCTGGCGATTAATCGGTTAAGCGGGGATTAATCGGGATTAATCGGATTGCAATTTTATAGTGAAATTTTTCAAATATAAACATAGTTCTAAGTTTCTAACATAAAGTTACAAACATCGGATTATTGATCGATTAATCGTCCGCTGACCGATTATTGATCGATTAATCGGTCCGTTGACCGATTATTGATCCGATTTTGATCGATTAATCGGTCCGCTGACCGATTATTGACCGATTTTTGACCAAAACGATTAAATAGGCCGATTATGGAAAATCGGGCGTTAATGGCCGATCAATGATTATCGCCGATTAATCGCCGCCTAGACCGATTTTACAACACCGCATTTAATTCATGTTCAAATTTATGTTGATGATATCATCTTTGCCTCGATCGACCCCAATGAGTGTGACCATTTTTCAAATGAAATGGGTTCTAAATTTCAAATGTCAATGATGGGACAAATGTCATTTTCTTAGGACTACAAATTTCACAAAGTCCGGAGGCATTGTCATAAATCAATCTAAATATGCAAATGAGATTTTAAAGAAATTTGATTTGATTCAAGTGACCACGTTGACACTCCCATGATTGAACGAACTAAACTAGATGAGGACCACTCGGGGATCATGGTAGACCAAACAAAATATCGTAGTATGATTGGATCCTCGATGTACCTCACACTAGTAGACTGTACATCTTGTTCATTGTTTGCATGTGTGCTAGATACCGTGCTAAGCCTACTAAAAGGCACCTTGAAGCGGTTAAACGGGTCTTCGGTATCTCCAAGGAACCATCAATATGGGACTTTGGTACCGAAGGACATCGGTATGTCACTAACGACCAATGCAGATCACGATCATGCGGGATGTCAAGATACTCGTCGAAACGTCCGGAGGTGCTCGGATTTTGGGTGATAAGCTTGTGAGTGGTCTTCAAAGAAGCAAATGAGTACTTTATTTCTCTACAAAGCGAATACATAGTCATGTCATCTTGTTGTGCTCAAATCCTTTGGATGAGATCTCAATTAATCGACTATGGCTTTGTATTCAACAAAATCCTCTCTGTCTTGTGATAATAAAAGTGCTATTGCTCTCATGCAACAACGCACAACACTCAAGAGCAAAGCACATAGAAATTGACATCATTTCATCGGGAACAAGTGGAAAGCGGTGTTGTTAGGAATTAGAAATTCCGGTATTAAAGAGTCGGTCACCTCAAGTATATGTAATCGTTAGAAAGCTCGTAGTCGTAGTTATTTTAAGTTAAGTAGTATTTAGTTTAGTATCACCGTGGAGGACGGACGGGTCTTTACCCACCGTATGCCCGATCCACACCCGATGTGTGGCGATTTATGTAAGACTATAAATACTCTCTACCTTCCAAGGTAGAGTTGGAGCTCATAATAATATCTTTCACTTTCTCTCACTAAGTTCCCTAAACCTCTAACTTTCTCTCTCTAGAATTCCATCTATATGCTATTTTGTGTTATGGTTTGATGTGTATGTGAAAAGTTATATCTTACAATTGGTATCATAGAGCCATGGTTAGATCATATCTTGCACATCTTTGGATTTATAGTGGTTTTAGGTGGTTTTGAGTTTGAAAAGTTTAGTGGTTTTGCATCATTTGGTTGATTTCTTGTGTTAAAGTTTGAATTTTGTTGGTACTTTTATGTTTAGAATCATCACAAGTGTTTAGGTTTTCATTTGGTAAGCTTGAATCATCTTGGTTGGGTTGTTTTGGATTGAAAAGTGATGTTTATATGGTTTTCAAGCTAGCGACTTGCTTCACATTTTTGTAGCGACTTACGGTGTTGGAGCTAGCGACTTAGACCCAGCAACTTGCTTCACATTTTGTAGCGACTTACGGTGTTGGAGCTAGCGACTTAGACCTAGCAATTACTGAAGACAAGTAGTGGACTCTCCACTACGGGTGGCGACAGTGGTAGCGACTTGGTCCATAGCGAGTTGCTCTTTAGCGACTTGTATCTCTAGCGACTTGTGTAGCAATTGTCGCCAAAATTTGGCGAGCGACTTGGTCTGTAGCGAGTTACTACTTAGCGACTTGCCTTTTTGTCTAGCGACTTGGGACTCTAGCGACTTAGGGGTGTAGCGAATTAAGGGTTAGCGATTTAGCACTTTATCTTCTAGCGACTTGAGTGATTGTTTACGGTTTTCTCTTGATTTAGTAAAATCCCGTGAAAGAATCTATTTCCGGTTTAATCATAGAGTTATAAAATCCGTATAATCTGTTAACATGTCTACCAACGTTCCTACCGTCATCTCCACTGCTGTCGAGGATGTTCAAGCAACTGCTCGGATACTGAATCCACCCATGCTTCGACAGAATCGACTACGATTCTTGGGCTCAACGAATCGATCGTATTGCCTTGGAAAGGAAAATGGTGTCAACATCCTCAAATCCATTGATGAAGGACCATATCGAGTTGAGACGACTAGAGACATACTTGACACTAATGAAGATGGTACTCCTGCTTATGGAATGGACGGACCTAAGATGTATGATGAGCTTGATGATAAGGATAAAAAGAGATTTGATGCGATATCGTGGCTTCAAACATTGTTCTTCAAGGTCTTCCTAAAGACATCTACAAGTCGATCAATCATAACACGGATGCTAAGGCGTTTGGGACAATGTTAAGATGCTTCTCTCGTGTTCGAAATTAACTATGGAAGATGAGAATCCCAACTCTATGACTAATTTGAGCACTTCAAGATGAAACCAGATGAGAATGTCTATGAGTACTATGTGAGATTTCATAAGTTAGTTAATGACATGAGGAACATCGAATGACTATGCCTAACATTCGATTGAACTCAAAATTTGTGAACAACATGAATCCCGAATGGCACAAGTTTGTTACCTTGTGAAGCTCACTAAAGGATTGAAGAATACAAACTATGAGCAACTCTATGCTTTCCTCCTTCGAATGAGAGACATGCTATGTTTGAAAAATTAATTCTCAATCAGTTCAAAACTAACTGTGGAGAGACAAGCTCGCCTAATGACTCTCTGACTTTCTACTCAAACATCGGAATCACAACCAAAGCATCACAAGTCATACCCTTGGGTAATGGTAATCACAAACTCATTCCCGATCCTATGTACAAACAAGTCGATCTTGATGCTCACGTGGGTAGCTTCATTAATCAACTAGCTCTTCTCATTAGTCAAAACATGAATACTCTCCCACAAACCAACAACAACCTCGAATCGCATCTAACCCACACAATCAAGCCCTTGTTAAAGATGGAAGGATCGTGGTGCAACCGATTCAGAAAGACAGTATGATCGTGGACGAGGTGGAGCGGGAGAGGTTATGTTGGCAACCGAATCGAGGAAGGAATGGTAACCAAGGTCAAGCTAAGCCAATCAAATGCTATAATTGTGGTGGTGAGGACACATTGCAAGGAACCGCACATCTCCAAAGCGTCCACGAATCTTGAATACTTGAGAGATAAGATGATCTTGGCACAAGCTCGGGACAATGGTGCCGCTTTAAATGAAGAGGAATTGTTGTTTCTTCTTGAGGGCAATGCCAAGACTTATGATGCGGATGTGGATGAGCAACTATTCGGAGATAGGTCACAATCATCGAATGCCTTTCAAGTCATTGGTCGTGATGCATACGACTCGATGTGGATGATGGACCCACTGCACACACAATTTTATGGCTAGCATTTCTCCAATGGTTTCTCCCAAGGTCTCTTCTTCACCACCAGGTGGGCCATCCCATGACAAGATAATCTCGGAGGTATTAAAACTATACGATGATGTCGATGTGCAACAGATGCATGACAAAGTACAATCAACTGAAACTATTGAATCAAATATTGAAAATATGGGTAATATCGATATTGTTTCATATGATCAATATGTGAAACAAAGTGAAAGTGAAGTTGTACCAAGTGATGCATCTTATGCAGTCAATAATGACTATGTTTTTGAAGAATACACTGCATGTGCCCCTGATGATTCCGTAATTTCTGAACTAAATGCCTATAAAGAACGTGTTGCTATTTATGAACAACGTGCTAAGTTTGAGTTGACCACTCGTGAGCAGGAAATGGATGACCAAGTGAGTACAGAATTAGAAAAGTAAGTTTAGAGAAGAAGTATTGAAACAAGAATTAAATTCCTTGCAAGAAAAACTTTCTAAAACGACTAAACAAAACAAGAACTTCAAGAAAATGTGAAAATGCTTAAGCAAGAATTTAATGCAAAGGAATCAAAACTCTTGAGAGATTTTTCTAATCGAAAACTTTGAAAAACAAACTTGAGAACAAGTTGTACATACAAGGAAACACCATTCGATCGCTCACATGGTCACTAAACATCGAGTCTTAAGCGATAAGCATAGCATTCCCTTGTTGAGGAAACAAATCCAGAGGTAATTAAAAGGCTAGAAATGCTCATAAGGTGCTTTATGATGGTGATGAAATCCTTAAGCCTAGGCGAAACCTAGTTGCGTTGAGTGCACCGAGGAAGATAAGAAATCAAATGAAATCACTAGGGAAAAGATGAATAAGAAACAAAATGATCCCAAATGCAAAGAGAAAAACATAATTATCACTCCTCATGATTACAAGAAGGAAAACAGTTTCCTTGAACAAGTTTAAGCCTCGGACATTGTTGACTCCCGAACAAGTCTTCGGAAAAAGGATTTAGATAAGCGAAAGCGGAAAATATTGTTGAAACAAACCCTCCCTTTGGAAAATGCCTAGAGCGTGTGTATCCTCCTAATACACCAATGCATCTTGTACCTAGAACAATTGCCACTAAAAGCAAGACATTAATTAGCCAATACGTTATATTTCAACTATTTGTTGATTTTGAGAAAACTTGCAAGAAAAGGATCACACCCACTTGGTATAATCAAGGAGAAAGGGTTTTGAACAAATGAAAGAATGTTATTTAAGCGAGGTCATGCCTTTCTTTAAACTTGAAAGATCACTTTGAGAGTCTTAAAAGGGATAAAGCGATATCAAGGGAATGGAAAAGGAATTTGATGCAATGGTAGGTGAAGTTAGTGATTATGAGCGTGCACTAAAATATAATGAATTGAGAGGAAGAACTTGCATACCTTAAATGAGTCTCTTATTCTTGAATGTGTTGCTCAAGATATTTTTTTCTTCGCTTCAAATTGCTCTATTAATGCTTCCAAATTTCATGAACTATCTCATTGCCTCGAAAGTCTCCCATGATCGTGTCATTGAGCTTGAAAAACTAATTCTAAACTAAACGAGAAAATTGAACCGGATGATCACGACACTTTGGTTAAACATTTTTCTAAACTAGAAGTTGAGTATTTTAATTTACAACTAAAATATCAACATCTCAAAGAAAATGTCAAAACTTCAAATATCAAGACATCTTCGATGCTCCGAGTTTGATGCAGTTTTCAAATTAACAAACGTGATGAGCGATTCAAGCTCGATGCAACACGATCGAAAGTTGAAAGCCCAAATCTCTCAATTAAAGGGTCAAACGAACAATATGACAGCTCCCAAATGCCTCCTCCTTTAGATTCTCGAATTCTCAAACGTTTCATCTTCAAAACCTAGTAAATGCTTTACAAAAGGAAAACGAAAGTTTTCTAGAAGAAAATGAAAAGGTTAAACGTCATTTCAATGAGTTATTTGAATCAATTAAAGTCACTCGTAACAAAAACAACGAACAAATAGCTTCATTGCAAAAGGAAATTGTGAATCTGAAGAGTCAGGTAAAAGGGAAAATGCCAATGACAAATGGGGAGAATGTTGTATCAAAGGTTCACTCTTGTAATAAATATGCTTTATACGTGACATATGTCCTCCTCATCTAAGGAACAACAAACTTGCCATTCAAACATACTTCTCATCCCTTAAGGATTGCCTAGAATGTCTGCGTGAGATTGTTGAAGAGGATAAGCTAGAGAAACCTCATGATGATGCAATTGGACATGCATGCTTATATGCCAAACGATCTCAAGAAATCTTAGAATGCATGATCACAATATGCCCAAAGTCATTAGGTGAGAGAGTTAATCCTTTGATTCCATGCTCGATGCCTAATGCCAAGTATGATATGCACTCGATTCCCAATGTTTTGAATGTGAACCGTAGTGTGCCGTTAAGAGGTTCAGATTCTAGATCTGTCAATGATAAGAAAGAAAACTCAAGTGTGCCTTCTAGGAGTACAAATCTCAGTACCTCTAGTTTTAAGAATGTGAACCGTAGTGCACCTGCATGTAGTTCAGATCCAAGACATCTAAACAGTGGTGCAAGAGTAGTAAAACAAACTAATGTTCCCATTCCTCTACAGAGTAATCGGTGACATTAAAGGGAGCAGGTCAAAGTCTCAAGACAATACAAGGAATGATAGGACCTCGCAAGCTAAGAATGTGCCTTTGAAAAAGTAGAAGAACAATCTAGGAACTTTAAGTTTGAATCGAATAAAATGAATCGTGTTGATTCTAGTATTTGCCATAGGCGTCTTGTAATTAATTCAATTCGATACTATTTGCAAACCTTGTCGATGATCGCTTGAATTCGCTTTCTAATCATGGATGTGATGTTAATGTTACGCCTAATGATGTTATTTGTCCGATTAATTTTGTTAATGCAAAATTCATGCTAAGAAGGCTAAAAGGCAAAACGAAGAAAGTTAGAAAGCGGTGGAAACCCGGGAAGAACATTCAATAAAATAGGCTTTTATTGGACACTGTTGGTCTTAAGACTAATCGAGATAATGCCCACTAGGAAATGGATGCCCTCTTGGTAGAACTATTCCTTAAGAAGTGATCACACCGTGAGCAGGGCTAATATCATCACTAGTCACGCATCTATTTACAACGACTCCATTGCCTCACTTCGATATGAATGCTTCTATTTACGATGTGGGTGTTCCAAACATTGTTACTAACCAAATGGAACCCATTCTTGCATGGGGATCCCAATTATCCGATTATCCATTCTTGTCATGTTCAACTGCGGATCGTTCAAATCGCTCGTAGTACCGGACTCAGTTGTTCAAGCATATATTTGGAGACCGTCACGGCTCATGAACCGTGAGCAAATTCATCGGGACTGTTAGATTTGGTAATGATCATTTCGGTGCTATTATGGGTTATGGAGACTATGTTGTTGGTGATAGTGTCATCTCCGAGTTTACTATGTAGAAGGTTTGGGTCATAATCTGTTCTCTGTTGGTCAATTCGTGATTACGATCTAGAAGTTGCCTTCGAAAACATACCGCTTTGTTAGAGATCTTAATGGTAGAAGCTGTTAAAAGGAACTCGTGGGTCAAACCTTTACACCATCTCTATCGATGACATGATGAGGCCTCACCAATCGCTTGTTATCAAAGGCTTCAAAAACAAAGTCATGGTTATGGCATCGTCGTCTCAATCACTTGAACTTGGCACCATCAACGATCTTTCCGGAAAGGACTTAGTGGTAGGTTTACCTAGACTAAAGTATGAAAAGGATCATCTTTGTTCAACATGTCAATTGGGTAAAAGCAAGAAGTATGCCCATAAACCCAAACCTACTAACTCGTCACGAAGTTCTTCATATGATTCATATGGATTTATGTGGACCAATGAGGGTGCAGAATATCTTTGGGAAGAAATATGTGTTAGTTGTGGTTGATGATTACTCTAGATTCACACAGGTCAAGTTCTTAAGGACAAAGGATGAAACTCGATATCATCATCAACCTCATCAAACATTGCGAGTTCGACTTAACAAAACCGTCGAATTATCGAGCAGACAATGGGCGAGTTTGTCAACAAACAACTTAATGAATTCTATGAAAGCGTTGGAATCAGTCATCAAAGAAGTGTTCCACGAACTCCTCAACAGAACGGTGTAGTTGAAAGACGAAATCGTACTCTGGTTGAAGCCGCTAGAACAATGTTGATTTACTCAAAGGTTCCAATGTTTCTCTGGGCTGAAGCAATCGCCACTGCATGCTATACACAAAATCGTTCCCTAATCCACACTGTACATGGAAAAACTCCATATGAACTTGTCCACAACAGAAAACCTAATCTCTCTTTCCTTCGTGTGTTTGGTGCATTGTGCTATCCAACTAATGAGGTCAAAGGAAACTTAGGGCTAAAGCGACATTGGAGTATTTGTAGGATATGCACCAAACAAAAGGGATAATGAATCTACAACAAAAGAACCCGAAATATCATGGAAACAATTCACGTTACGTTTGATGAGTGACCGGTCAAATGGCTCTGGACACTCCACTCGGGACCCGCACTTCAAGACAGTCCCATTGGTTCATCTCTTGTTCCAAACTCTTCTCAAGAAACTCCATATGTACCTCCATCCGAAGATGATGTAAAGAAGTTGTTTGATCCTATGTTTGATGAATCTGTATGATTCAATTACTAATGAGGTGTTGATCCCTACAGAGAGGTTGCTCATATTCACGTGAATGAAGTCAATCCTTAGGTCTCAATATCGTTAAGTCAAGAAGCACTGCTGCGATCCTTGATTTCTTCAACAAATCATCATTCTTGAATGTACATCATGGAAATGTTTACGGCATCAATGATGAAGTTAATCCTTTGCTACTCACGAAGATGCTCCATTTGAAAACATAGTTGCTACTCCGAATCATCATCGAACCATCTTCTTCAGGAGACATCGACTCACTACCTCGGTTCCTCAACAAGCTGCCACATGAACACCTCGAGAAAATGGACTCACGATCACCCTTAGACAACATCATTGGAAATCCTCTCATCCCGTATCAACCCGGAAACAACTCGCAACCGATGCCTTATGGTGTTTCTTCAACTCCGTACTATCTAAGATCGAACCAAAGATGTTAAACCGCCATGAATGAAGATAATGGTTCAATGCCATGCAAGATGAAATTCATGAGTTTGATCGTCTTGATGTATGGGAGTTAGTACTGCTCCGCACGTGCTATGATTATAGCTCTCAAATGGATTTTCAAAGTAAAACTTGATGAGCATGGTGATGTGTTAAAGAACAAGGCTCGATTAGTTGCTAAAGGATATCGTCGGGAGGAGGTATAGACTTTGAAGAATCTTTTGCTCCGGTTGCTCGAATCGAGGCAATCGAATATTTCGGATAATGCTTGCTAATAAGAACATGGTAGTATATCGGATGGATGTAAAGACGGCATTTACGAGCGGAGATCTTAAAGAAGTCGTCTCGCCGCCCAACTGAAGGTTTTGTAAATCAAGAGCATCCTACTCACGTTTATCGTTTGAAGAAGGCTCTTTACGGTTTAAAGCAAGCTCAAGGGCATGGTATGATACACTTTCAAAGTTTCTTCTATCAACCGGATTCAAAAAGCGTGATTGATCCTACATTGTTCACCGAAGTCGGGCAAACATTTAACTCATGTTCAAATTTATGTTGATGATATTATTTTGCCTCGCTGGACCCAATGGAATGTGATCATTTTTCTAATGAAATGAGTTCAAAATTTCAAATGTCAATGATGGGACAAATGTCATTTTCTTGGGATTACAAATTTCACAAAGTCCGGAGGCATTTTCATAAATCAATCTAAATATGCAACCGAGATCTTAAAGAAATTTGGATTTGATTCAAGTGACCCTGTTGACACCCCATGATTGATCGAACCAAACTAGATGAGGACCACTCGGGGATCATGATTGACCAAACGAAATATCGTAGTATGATTGGATCACGATGTATCTCACGACTAGTAGACCGGACATCTTGTTCATTGTTTGCATGTGTGCTAGATACCGTGCTAAGCCTACTAAAAGCACCTTGAAAGCGCTTAAGCGGGTCTTCGGTATCTCAAGGATCCATCAATATGGGACTATGGTGCAGAAGGACACCGGTATGTCACTAACGGCCTATGCAGATCTTGATCATGCAGTTGTCAAGATACACGTCGAAGTACATCCGGAGGTGCTCGGTTTTGGGTGATAAGCTTGTGAGTGGTCTTCAAAGAAGCAAATGAGTACTTCTATTTCCTCTACGTAGGTGAATACATAGCCATGTCATCTTGTTGTGCTCAAATCTTATGGATGAGATCTCGATTATCGACTATGGCTTTGAATTCAACAAAATCCTACTGTCTTGTGATAATAAAAGTGCTATTGCTCTCTCATGCAACAACGTTCAACACTCAAGAGCAAAGCATATTGACATTCAACATCACTTCATGGGGAACAAGTGGAAAAGGGTGTGGTGGAACTATATTTTGTGAGGTCTCGAATATCGGTTAGCGGACATCTTCACCAAAGCTCTTCCAAGAGAATGTTTTGAGTTTATTCTTCCACGACTTGGTTTGAAAAGCCTTCAACCGAAACTCTTAAACGTCTTCGGAGGAAGGCGAGGAGTAAAGGTCTATCCTCATCTATCTCTTGTAAATATTTATTTGAAAAACAAAATACAAAATTATAAAACCTTCAAAAATCAAATAGAAAAATATAAAACTTTCAAAATCCATAAAAATTTGAAAAATTCGAAAAATCTTCAAAAAATATTGTCATTTTGTCATGTTTCTTCTCGATTTGATAATATCTACGGTCTTTGTCTTTGTCATTCAAAGAATGACACGGGACTTTAGATATTGTTCGAATTTTATTAAAATATATATATATATATATATATATATATATATATATATATATATATATATATATATATATATATATATATATATATATATATATATATATATATATATATATATATATATATATATATATATATATTTTGGGAGAAAGAGAAAAAAATGGTTTATTGTCATCTTGAGCAATAAACCGGTTTTAAAAAAGAAAACGAGCCATGTTTTATCATGTTTTCAAAATTCCATGCTCGATTCTATAAACATTTATCTTTGAAAACTAAATCGTTGAAAAATAACTCGATCTCTATTTTTGATAATCATCGGGACTTATTTGTCAAAATCTCTATCTCTCAATCAACAACCTATGTCATTGATTGAGGGGGAGAATGATTTCAATTAAATTAAAAAGTTATTTGGCATTAAATTGTTTTCATAAGATGTACATGCATGTTTTATCAATGGAGTTTAAAGTCTTATAATCAGATCCTTAAAGTCACAAATATCAGTTAAAACGCTTTCATAATCAAGTCACAATTCTCCTTAAAAGCTTTCAAAATCAATTTAAATCTATAAGAGATCACAAATCTCAAATGATTTGATAATTGTGATCGGGGGAGAATGTGTGATTTAAATTGATTTTAAACTGATAATTCGGTAAATGGTTTTATAAGGATGTACACGATGTCCTTCCCACATGTGACAAACGATTTCAATTTTTCAATGCACATGTTGCGGGGGAGCATCTATCTTAAACCTATGATTTGAAACGTGATCATTTATCTCAATGTGCAGGTTCCTTCTAGTATGTGCAAAACTCTTTTCAAACCTCGAGGCACATATTGAGGGGGAGCAAAATCATGAAAACCTCATACTTCCCCAAAATGATTTATCTACTTGATTCGATTAAGGAAGTGATGTTGATATCTTTTAGAAAATGGTAATCAAAGAAGTTAATTCTTCCTCTTGCCTCCGTGTGCAAAACGATTTCAAACATTTGATGCACATGTTGAGGGGGAGTTCTCATTCTAAAAATATCAAAAACAATTCAGGTACAAAATGCTTTGATAATACATCTTAAGTATCTGGATTGATTTTCAAATGGTTTTCAATTGGTTCCAATGGCAGATGAACAATACCAAATAGACCGACCAACTTTACTTTATGTACGGTGATATAAGGATGATAAGGTTAGGTATGTGTTCCCATGATCCGCGAACCGGAGGGATCTACCGAGGACAATCCACTAGTTAGTGTAGAAGTCCTTAGGTATGATGATAAAAGGAGAAAATGAGATATGGGAAGAGTGCGGACTAAGACCGAGCTAGTCTTGGAATAAACCCAACAAGGTTCTAGCTATGAAGTCTCGGTAAGCAATGAAGGGGTTGAAGAATTAAAAAGAATTGAATGAGGAAAGGGTGAAAACAAATAGCCTCCATTTATTCAACCTTAGGGAAGAAACCGGGTTCACTTCATATGCTCTTGATGGTAACATCGGTATTGAAGACAAGGCGTCATGGACCCGATGGACGCACCGCACTTCAACTTTCCAAACCACTCAAGTTCCTCTTAAAAGGACTTGTTTCATTCTCACGGGAACCAACATTATCTATCGACTTTCTCATAGAGAATGTTGATATTGAAGAAGGAGACCTCTCCACAGTCTCCCGACACGGGATCCAAATATGCACAAATTGAGTCTAGAGCCACGAGATCATCAATAAATCTCATTAGGACACTTTCAATGAAGACTCTCTATTTCACACAATGTGGAAAGAGATTATATCTTGAGTCCCACGCATTATCCTTGTGGTATTGCGGAACATCCGAGTGATGTGTTTTCATATTCACAATGAAGATGGAAAGCCTTCGAGCCAACATCAAACAAGCTCTGGTAGGTGGCATGTGAGATCTATTATATGGATCAACCATGTGACAACCGAACGGAAGCGATGGGGCGATTCAATCTCTTGAATCAATCTCGTTCGAGTTATGGATTGACGGATACCTTTGAAAACCGGTCTTTGTGCTTAACAACTCTTTTCTTGACACATCGACCGTGTACTCATTTTCAAACCAAAAGGTGCTTTATGATTGATAATTGATTTTCAATAAAACTTTGTTGTATTGCAAAACAATTTCTATTGAGCAATACTCGATTGTTTTTCAAATCTCTTTTCATCAATCGGTGGACTTAAAATCCATTGGTTCACTCACTCCGTGTTATCTTCTTTGAGATGTTCCGGTTTGAGAACAATTAGAAGCATTGCGAAACTCGTCAAGGAAATTCTTGAATTATACACGATCACGAGCGGTACTTGTCTTGATCAACGAGGAACCGTGGGCGTGTACCTCAATTCAACGAAAGTGATCAAAGACACTTTCGTGCGATTTATTGCTAAGCGTTATATGCGTATGCGCGCGACGTTGCGGTGATCGTAATGAAGCGGTCAATCCATAGCCGCATGCTCACTTAACACATTCATCTATAAAGAAATCATGATTAGTGCATCAATGACTCTAATATTTTCACTCCATGCTTCGCTTCTGCTGCGCCAATATCATGAATCAACGAAAACTTCCGCTACTCGATGAGAAGATATCATGATCCGAATGTGAGCATGTCGGTCCGAAGGTCACAACATCACATAATACCAACACCACAAAGGATGTCTCGAGATTTTTGATAGTGATGATCTCAAAAGTCGGCTCAAAATTATTATCACGTGGATCGGTAAAGACCTCCACTTGAAGTAACCAAACATGCAAATCAATGACTACGAGCTTTAGGAGCAAAAGACTACATCAAGAATGCAAGATCAATGGTTAATGTAATATCTATTTGTATTCAATGTAATTTTGGTACATAATTGAGGTGACCTCCTTAGGGAGATTGTTAGGAATTAGAAATTCCGGTATTAAAGAGTCGGTCACCTCAAGTATATGTAATCGTTAGAAAGCTCGTAGAGTCGTAGTTATTTTAAGTTAAGTAGTATTTAGTTTAGTATCACCATGGAGGACTGACGGTCTTTACCCACTGTATGCCCGATCCACGACCGATGTGTGGCAATTTATGTAAGACTATAAATACTCTACCTTCCAAGGTAGAGAGTTGGAGCTCATAATAATATCTTTCACTTTCTCTCACTAAGTTCCCTAAACCTCTAACTTTCTCTCTCTAGAATTCCATCTATATGCTATTTTGTGTTATGGTTTGATGTGTATGTGAAAAGTTATATCTTACAGGTGTGGTGGAACTTTACTTTGTGAGGACTAAATACCAGTTAGCAGACATCTTTACCAAAGCTCTCCCTAGAGAACGTTTTGAGTTTATTCTTTCACGACTTGGCCTTAAAATCCTTCAACCAGAAACACTCAAACGTCTTCAAGAGGAAGAAGAGGAGTAAAAGTTTTCCTTCATCTATCTCTTGTATATATCTATTCGAAAAACAAAATAGAAAAATATAAAACTTTCAAAATCCATAAAAATTTAAAAAATTCAAAAAATTTTCAAAAATTATTGTCATTTTGTCATGTTTTCTCAATTCGATAATATCTACGGTCTTGTTGTTGTCATTCAAAGAATGACACGGGACTTTAGATGTTGTTCGAATTTTTATATAAAAAAAATGGGACAAAAGAGAAACAATGGTTTATTGTCATTTCAGGCAATAACCCGCTTTTCAATGAAAGAACAGAGCCATGCTTTAAATTGGTTTTCAAATCTCATGCTCTGATTCTATAAAACAATCACCTACTATCTAATGAAAACTAATTGCTTTGAAAATTTACTCGGACTCAATTTTTGAAAATCATCTGTACTTAACAGTTGTCAAAAATATATATCTCTCAATCAACAACTTATGTCATTGATTGAGGGGGAGAATGATTTTTCAAATTAAATCAAAAAGTGTATTTTTCAAACAATGGTACTGCACCTTGGTTACTATTATGTTTTCAAAAGATAATCATGCATGTTTAATCAATGGAGTTTAAAGTCTCAAAATTCGATCCTTATCGCTTAAAACGTTGTCATAAACTAGTCACAATTCTCCTTAAAGCTTTCAAAATCAATTTAAATCTCTGAGATCACAAATCTCAATGATTTGATATTTGTGATCGGGGAGAATTTGTGATTTAAATTTGATTTAAACCGATAATCGGTAAATGGTTTTATAAGGTTGTACAAGCTCTTCTTCCCACATGTGCCAAACGATTTCAAATTTTTCATGCACATGTTGAGGGGAGCATCTATCTTAAACCACAATGATTTGAAACGTGGTCATTTATCTCATGTGCAGGTTCCTCTAGTATGTGCAAAACTCTTTTCAAACCTCGAGGCACATATTGAGGGGAGCAAAACTTTGAAAACCTCATCCTTCCCAAAATGCTTTATCTACTTGATTTGATTAGGGAAGTGATGTTGATATCTTTAGAAAATGGAATTCAAAAGTTAACTCTTCTCTTGCCTCCATGTGCAAAACGATTTTAAACACTTGATGTACATGTTGAGGGGAGCATTTGTTCTAAAAATATCAAAAATAATTCGGTACAAAATGCTTTGATAATATATCACAAGTATCCGGATTGATTTTCAAATGGTTTTCAATTGGTTCAAATGGCGGATGAACAATACCAAATAGACCGACCAAATTTACTTTATGTACGGTGATATAAGGATAATAAGGTTAGGTATTTGTTCCCATGATCCGCCTGTAAGCCGGAGGGATCTACCAGGACAATCCACTAGATAGTGTAGAAGTCCTTAGGTATATTGAAAAAGGAGAAAATGAGATATGGGAAGAGTGCGTCTTGAGTCTCGAGCTAGTCTTGGAATAAACCCAACAAGGTTCCGGCTATGAAGTCTCAGTAAGCTTGAAGGGTTGAAGAATTAAAAGAATTGAATGTGAAAAGGGTGAAAACAAATAGCCTCCATTTTTTCAACCTTAGGGCAGAAACCGAGTTCAATTCATATGCTACTAGTGGTTACTAAGGTAACACTGGTATTGAAGACAAGTCGTCATGGACCCAGTGACGCACCGCACTAAACTTCCCAAGCTACTCAAGTTCCTCTTAAAAGGACTTGTTTCATTCTCATGGGGAACCTACATAATCTATCGACTTTCTCTTTGAGATCGATGATATTGAAGAAGGAGACCCTCTCCCTAGTCTCCGGCACAGGAACCAAATATGCACAAATTGAGTCTAGAGCCACGAGATCATCAATAAATCTCATTAGGACACTTTCTATGAAGACTCATTGTTTCACACAATGTGGAAGGAGAGATTATATCTTGAGTCCTACGCATTATCCTTGTGGTATTGCCAGAACATCTGAGTGATATGCAAACATATTCACAATGAAGATGGAAAGCCTTCTAGAGCCAACATCAAACAAGCTCCTGGTAGGTGGCATGTGAGATCTATTCAATAGATCAACCATGTGACAACCGAGCAGAAACAATGGAGCGATTCAATCTTTGAATCAATCACGGTTCGAGTTATGGATTGCGGATACCTTTGAAAACCGGTCATTATGCTTAAAACTCTTTCTTTAGCACATCGACCGTGTATGAATATTTCAAATCAAAAGGTGTTTTATGATTGATAATTGATTTTCATTAAAACCTTCGTTGTATTGCAAAAACAATTTTATTGAGCAATATACGATTGTTTTTCAAATATCCTTTCATCAATCGGTGAATCTCTATTCTCGGTTCACTCACTCCGTGTTGTCTTCTTTGAGACGTTCCGGTTTGAGAACGGCTAGAGCATTGCGAAACCACGTCAAGGAAATTCTTATGAATTATACCGATCACAGCAAGTACTTGTCTTGATCAACGGGAACCGTGGGCCGTGTACCTCAATTCGATGAAAGTGGACAAAGACACTCTCGGCGCTTTATTGCTAAGCTGTTGTATGCAGTGCGCCCGACGCGTTTGCGGTGATCGAATGGGCGTTCAATCCATAGCCGCATGCTCACACAATACATTCATTTCTCAAGAAATCATGATAAGTGCATCAATGACTCGATATTTTCACTCCATGCTTCGCTCTCACGCCAATATCATGAATCAACGAAAGCTCGCTACTACGATGAGAAGATATCATGATCCGAATGTGAGCATGTCGGTCCGAAGGTCACAACATCACATAATACCAACACCACAATGGATGTCTCGAGAGATTTTGTTGGTGATGATCTCAAAAGTCGGCTCAAAATTATTATCACGTGGATCAAGAAAAGACCTCCACTTGATTAACCAAACATGCAATGAGAGGAATCAATGACTACGAGCTTGAGCAAAGTACTACATCAAGAATGCAAGAACAATTGTTAATGTAATATCTGTTTGTATTCAATGTAATTTTAGTATATGTTTGAGGTGACCTCCTTAGGGAGATTGTTATGAATTAGAAATTTCGGTATTAAAGAGTCGGTCACCTCTAGTATATGTAATCGTTAGAAAGCTCGTAGTCGTAGTTCTTTTAAGCTATGTAGTATTTAGTTAAGTAACACCGTGGAGGACTGGACGGTCTTTACCCACCTGTATGCCCGATCCACACCCGTTGTGTGGCGTTTTATTGTAAGACTATAAATACTCTACCTTCAAGGTAGAGTTGGAGCTCATAATAAGATTTTTCTTTCTCTCACTAAGTTCCCTAAACCTCTAACTTTCTCTCTCTAAAAACCTTCTTGTATGCTACTTGTGATTATGGTTTAGTGTGTTTGTGAAATCCAATATGTAACACCTTAGACCCTAACACGTAAACCTTAAAACCCTAAATTTAAAAACCCTAAATCCTAACCCTATAAACCCTAAACCCGTTAAACACTTATTGCTTAAATTTTAAAATTTACGTCATAGATCACATGTGATTTTGTAGCGTGTCAATTTCAATTAAAAAAAATGAAGTATATAATAGAAGTTCCCCTCTATAGAAAGATAACTTAATTTTCGCTGTGATGTCATGATTCGTTTCGCGTAACAATTAACGGTTTTGTGACATACACCCCTCGTCCCAAATTAAATGTTCACTTTCATATTTAAAAAGTTATGAAAAGTGAGCCATATACAATATTAGCCAATAAATTTTTATTCCCAGGCACTTAAAATCATTTTGATTGATTGAAATGAAAATGGACATTGATTTTAGGACAAACAAAATGGCAAATCACTAGACCAAACAACACTTTTCTAGTGGACGTTTTTTGTCTAGTCCCTACGACTTGTCGTAGGGATAAGAAAATCCATACGACATGTCGTAGGCATTCACTTGTCGAGAATGCCCCGTCGGCGATCACTGTGCCGACGACATTCCCCTACGACAGGGTGGGGCCCACACCCTTTTTGGTCAATGGTTTTGTAATTTCGGCTATATATTTCCCTACGACATGTCGTAGGGATAATAAAGATAATTAATCACTTTGATTAATTAATTAATCCTTATCCTTTATTATACCTACGACATGTCGTCTACGTATACTTAGTATAGACGAATTTTTCTGTTATTATACCGACGACATGTCGTAGGCATAATAAAAATATAAAATTAGATTCTTTTTGTCCCTACGACATGTCGTAGGGAATTATGCTGAACTGCTTCTACACAAATGCCTGCACAGCAGCAGTTTCACAAATTTTTTCCGGAAACGGCGTAAACACTTATAATATTCAAAACAACTTATAACGGCTAAAACGGCGTAAACACTTATATTTAATCGCTAAATACCCTCAAAATACATCAAAACAATACAAAGTCTACAAAACGGGTGTTATAACATCTAAACCTAGCTCCCATAACCACACATGTTGTAATATCCAAAAGGTTCAAGTAGCCAAAATGTTCACTACACGATAACAAGATATGGGTCGACAAAATATAGTTCATATGATAAGTAACACAAACTAACCCATATACCTCGATCTAATGCCCTCGTCATCGAATCGCTACCATCCTCCCGATCACCACTCCCGCGCCACTCTCACTCGCACCAAATTAATAGCGTAAAAGTACAAGTTAAATAACATATATAAATTTATAACCAAATTAACACAAGCATTGAACAAAGTCAATGAAAACATTGAACAAAGTTATACCGAAGGGACGAAAATATTCAAATTGTTTGTGGCAAACAAGGCAATTGAGAACTCAATCACTGATAAGCCGAATGATTTTTGCATAACCAAAAGGCCTTTGCAATGCAATTATGTTATACTTGTGTGTATACAAGACCACATGGCAAATTAGCCGATTACACCTGATTGTGTTTAAGGGCTAATGTAATTATGACAGTTGGCCCGTCTTGTGTTATTTACTTATTTTGATAAGTGAACATGTTCAAGTTGTCTTTTGAGGGTTGAAATAAATAAAACAAACACCTTTCGTGGGCTAACTAAACCAAACCCAACACCTTGTGGCGTGGGTGAAACAAGCAAAACTAAACACCCTAAATGGGTTGTGTTGGTAAACCATATAAGCAAACCCAAGCGCACCCTAAGTGCAGAAAATAAGCAACGAATCACACCCTTTTGAAATTTGAAATCAGCAGCTCCCAAGTGCACCATTTATGCAGAAAAATAAACAACAAAACACACCCTTTATGGGCTGAAATCCAGCCTCAAATGCGCTCGCGTAAAATCAAGAACAAAACGCACCCTTTAGGGGTGAAATCAAGACTCAAAATGCGTTTTGTGCAGAAAATCGACAACAAAACGCACCCTTTTGGGGTTGAAAAGCAGATATAAACGCCCATGTTAGGCTGAAAACATGAAGAACCAACACTCCCTGTTGGGGCTGCGTTACAGCAAACAAATGGCCATTGATGGGGCTGTGACACGCGAAAATAAACCCCCTATTTGGGTGGTATTTCCAGCCGAGAACCAAACAAACTAAACACCACTCTTGTGGTGTCTAGCTATTATATCAGAAGCACAACAACACCACCCTTGGTGGTGCAAGTCGTGCACCTATTTGCATAGACTTAAAGAGGGGTGAGCATTTAACTAATTCAACAAACTACCTGAACTACTGTACTTGCAAAAATACCAACTATCCAAGCTCAGGTCCAACAATCCAAGCTCAGGTCCAACTCTATTATTTCAACTTTTACAAAGAAAAAAAAAACAAAAACAAAAAAAAAACACATTCATATACTAAAAAAAAGACATTTCAATTTTTATTTTTTATTTTTTTTTGGTTTAGTGTTAGACCATATAAGCAAACCCAAGCGCACCCTAAGTGCAGAAAATAAGCAACGAATCGCACCCTAAGTGCAGAAAATACATTACCTATGTCTCTACTGCCACCACAAATTGTATCAAAAAACAAAAAACAAAAAACAAAATGAAAAAAAAAATAAAAATTGCTAGCATAAATTAACAATTAAATTACATTACGTTTTCTAACAAAAAAAACAATTGCTAACGAAATTATAAATACCTTTAATTCGTTAAATAAGAAAAAGTGGGAATAAGAAGAAGAAGAATTAAACAAGAGATGGGTAGAGGAAAGAATTAAACATGAGAAGAGGAGGAGGAAAGCGCAGTGGTGCTCGTGTGGTGGTTTCTTTGTGGTGGCGCTACCGGTGAGAAGGTGGAGACGGTGGTCTTGGAGGTGTCTTGGTGGTGGAGACGGTGGTCTTGGAGTCTGTTCTAATCGCCGATGGAGATCTTCGCTTGATGTAAAAATATTTTGTTAAGTGTTAAATTAGACCGATCCGGTTTTGAGCTTTTTAATATACCTCGACATTTCCTCGACATGTCGTAGGTAAAATAAATTTTTGTCGCTATCTCGATTTGGCGGGTAATGAAAATTTTGGGCGGATGTATGAATATTTTTATGAAAATAAATCCCTATGACCTGTCGTAGGTATTTAAAATTTTTATTTAATATAAAAACTTTTATTTAATATATAATAAAAATTAAGTTAAATACTTTATAGAATTAACTAATTTAATTTAATATAAAGAGTTTTATTTAATATATAATTAAAACTTAATACTTTTATGAAAGTAACTAATTTAATTTAAACTTAATACTTTTATAAAATTAATTAATTTATATATAATAAAATTTAAAATAAATAATTTTATTTATAATTAAATACTTTTATAAAATTAAAAAAATAGTATAATACTTTTATTTAATGTGTTATATATAGACATACCATATTAAACAGATGAGTCGATACGTTATGGATATACATAATATGTTAAACGGATGAATTGAGTTGTTATGGATATGTATAACATGTTAAACGGATGAGTCGAGATGCTATGGATATCCTTGACATGTTAAACGGATGTGTCGAGTTGTTATGGATATTCATAACATGTTAAACGGATGAGTCGGTATGTTAATTATGGATATACAAAACATGTTAAACGGATGAGTCGAGTTGTTATGGATATACATGACATGTTAAACGGATGAGTCGAGATGTTATGGATACCCATGACATGTTAAACGGATGAATAGATATGTTATGGATATCCATGACATGTTAAACGGATGAGTTGAGATGTTATGGATATCCATGACATGTTAAACGGATGAGTCGAGTTGTTATGGATATTCATAACATGTTAAACGGATTAGCCGAGTTGTTATGGATATTCATAACATGTTAAACGGATGAGTCGGTATGTTATGGATATACATAACATGTTAAATGGGTGAGTCGAGTTGTTATAGATATACATAACATGTTAAATGGATAAGTCGAGATGTTATGGATATCCATGACATGTTAAACGGATGAGTCGAGTTGTTATAGATATACATAACATGTTAAACGGATGAGTCGAGATGTTATGGATATCCATGACATGTTAAACGGATGAGTTGAGATGTTATGGATATCCATGACATGTTAAACGAATGAGTCGAGTTGTTATGGATATACATAACATGTTAAACGGATGAGTCGAGTTGTTATGGATATACATGACATGTTAAACGGATGAGTCGAGATGTTATGGATATCCATGACATGTTAAACGGATGAATCGAGGTCTTATGGATATCCATGACATGTTAAACGGATGAATAGATATGTTATGGATATCCATGACATGTTAAACGGATGAGTTGAGATGTTATGGATATCCATGACATGTTAAATGGATAAGTCGAGTTGTTATGGATATTCATAACATGTTAAACAGATTAGCCGAGTTTTTATGGATATTCATAACATGTTAAACGGATGAGTCGGTATGTTATGGATATACATAACATGTTAAACGGGTGAGTCGAGTTGTTATAGATATACATAACATGTTAAACGGAAGAGTCGAGATGTTATGGATATCCATGACATGTTAAACGGATAAGTTGAGATGTTATGGATATCCATGACATGTTAAACGAATGAGTCGAGTTGTTATGGATATACTTAAATGTTAAACGGATGAGTCGAGTTGTTATGGATATACATGACATGTTAAACGGATGAGTCGAGATGTTATGGATATCCATGACATGTTAAACGGATGAGTCGAGGTCTTATTTATATCCATGACATGTTAAACGGATGAATAGATATGTTATGAATATCTATGACATGTTAAACGGATAAGTTGAGATGTTATGGATATCCATGACATGTTAAACGGATGAGTCGAGTTGTTATGGATATTCATAACATGTTAAACGGATTAGCCGAGTTGTTATGGATATTCATAACATGTTAAACGGATGAGTCGGTATGTTATGGACATACATAACATGTTAAACGGGTGAGTCGAGTTGTTATAGATATACATAACATGTTAAACGGATGAGTCGAGATGTTATGGATATCCATGACACGTTAAACGGATGAGTCGGGTTGTTATAGATATACATAACATGTTAAACGGATGAGTCGAGATATTATGGATATCCATGACATGTGAAACGGATGAGTTGAGATGTTATGGATATCCATGACATGTTAAACAAATGAGTCGAGTTGTTATGGATATACATAACATGTTAAACGGATGAGTCGAGTTGTTATGGATATCCATGACATGTTAAACGGATGAGTCGAGTTGTTATGGATATTCATAACATGTTAAACAGATTAGCCGAGTTTTTATGGATATTCATAACATGTTAAACGGATGAGTCGGTATGTTATGGATATACATAACATGTTAAACGGGTGAGTCGAGTTGTTATAGATATACATAACATGTTAAACGGATGAGTCGAGATGTTATGGATATCCATGACATGTTAAACGGATAAGTTGAGATGTTATGGATATCCATGACATGTTAAACGAATGAGTCGAGTTGTTATGGATATACATAACATGTTAAACGGATGAGTCGAGTTATTATGGATATACATGACATGTTAAACGGATAAGTCGAGATGTTATGGATATCCATGACATGTTAAACGGATGAGTCGAGGTCTTATGGATATCCATGACATGTTAAACGGATGAATAGATATGTTATGAATATCCATGACATGTTAAACGGATGAGTTGAGATGTTATGGATATCCATGACATGTTAAACGGATGAGTCGAGTTGTTATGGATATTCATAACATGTTAAACGGATTAGCCGAGTTGTTATGGATATTCATAACATGTTAAACGGATGAGTCGGTATGTTATGGATATACATAACATGTTAAACGGGTGAGTCGAGTTGTTATAGATATACATAACATGTTAAACGGATGATTCGAGATGTTATGGATATCCATGACATGTTAAACGGATGAGTCGAGTTGTTATAGATATACATAACATGTTAAACGGATGAGTCGAGATGTTATGGATATCCATGACATGTGAAACGGATGAGTTGAGATGTTATGGATATCCATGACATGTTAAACGAATGAGTCGAGTTGTTATGGATATACATAACATGTTAAACGGATGAGTCGAGTTGTTATGGATATACATGACATGTTAAACGGATGAGTCGAGATGTTATGGATATCCATGACATGTTAAACGGATGAGTCGAGGTCTTATGGATATCCATGACATGTTAAACGGATGAGTCGAGTTGTTATGGATATGCATAACATGTTAAATGGATGAATCGAGTTGTTATGGATGATCATAACATGTTAAACGGATGAGTCGGTATGAGTCGAGTTGTTATGGATATCGACGATATGTTAAACAGAAGAGTCGAGATGTTATGGATATGCATAACATGTTAAACGGATGAGTCGAGTTGTTATGGATATCCATGACATGTTAAACGGATGAGTCAAGATATTATAGATATGCATGACATGTTAAATGGATGAGTTGAGATGTCATGGATATGCATGACATGTTAAGTGGATGAGTCGATATGTCCTTTGTCATGTTATGGATATGCATGACATGCTAAACGATGAGTCGAGATGTTATGGATATGCATGACATGTCAACGTGACACGTGTGGAGATACATGACATGTTAAGCGGATGAGTCGAGTTGTTATGGATATACATGACATGTTAAACGGATGAGTCGAGATGTTATGGATATTCATGACATGTTAAACGGATGAGTCGATGTCTTATGGATATCCATGACATGTTAAACGGATGAGTCGAGTTGTTATGGATATGCATAACATGTTAAATGGATGAGGCGAGTTGTTATGGATATTCATAACATGTTAAACGGATGAGTCAGTATGAGTCGAGTTGTTATGGATATCGACGATATGTTAAACAGAAGAGTCGAGATGTTATGGATATGCATAACATGTTAAATGGATGAGTCGAGTTGTTATGGATCCATGACATGTTAAACGGAAGAGTCAAGATATTATAGATATGCATGACATGTTAAATGGATGAGTCGTGATGTCATGGATATGCATGACATGTTAAGTGGATGAGTCGATATGTCCTTTGTCATGTTATGGATATGCATGACATGCTAAACGATGAGTCGAGATGTTATGGATATGCATGACATGTCAACGTAACACTTGTGGAGATACATGACATTTTAAACGGATGAGTCGAGATGCTCTGTCTAATTTCATTCAACGTGACAACTTGGTTTAAAGTAATTCGTATGCTTTAATGGTTAAACTCGTATCGGTTTGTAATTTAATTAAATGCGCTTTGATGTTTGAACCTTTATCGATCGTAATGTAATTTGTGCGCTTTAATATTAGACGCCGACTTTGATGTTTAAACTTTATCGATTTGTAATGTACTTCATACGCTTTGATGTTTGAAATGTAAATCGACGCACTAATATTAGACGCTTATCGACTTGTGATGTAAAAGTTGTTAGGAATATATGCCACGACATGTCGTAGGGAAACAAAAGGCGGGAAAAATACCGCCAAAAGTGCTAATATATGCCTACGACATGTCATAGACATTTATTAAAATACAAAACGATTAATAATGCCTACGACATGTCGTAGGTAAACAACAAACCATAACATTAATCAACACTAATCAAACGTTAATCACCCTAATAATTGCATGTGTTTATTTTACCGACGACATGTCGTAGGGATTTAGAAGCGGGAAAAAATGCCGCCCAAAAATTGGATGAAATGTTGAAAGTCAAATTTGACCATTAAAATGCCTACGACATGTCGTCGGCATTTTATTACTAAAAAAGTTCAACGCTCTTTGGTCTCGTTCAACCCTTTTTTTTGTCGTTTAGTGCATTTTCCCTACGACATGGTGTCGTCGGGATTTTCTTTGTAGCCGCTTCTCCTTTTTCTTGTAGTGAATAGAACTTATATCGGTGACGGATGGATTCAATTTTTGAGAAAAGATATGAAGTTAGGTTTTGTTTTTGTTTTTTTTTTGTCTTTTTTTTTTTTTTTTTTTTTTTTGATAGAAAATGAGTAGTAAAGGTTTGATCATATGATTTGATCTTTAGAAATAAAATTTGTAACATATGTTGAACTTTTATCGCTCATAAGTATAGAGATGATTTTTGTTTGGAAAATAAGACTAAATGAGGTAACGGTTTCTATATCCACTAGCTACGTATCCACTACCAAGTTCGATCTTAAATACCTGCTTTCAGATTTGTTTCACATAACAGATTCAATTATTGTTCGAAATGAAATATAATTTGCATGTTTCAGAATGTTACACAATCTGCCACATTGTATGTCTAGCGTCGTATATGATTATATATCGTGAAAAATGTTACGAAATTAGTAGAATTGAGTACTCCAATCCCTAGCACTGTTGTGAACGTAGATTAAATTCTCTTGACGAAACACATAATTTAAACCGTCGTTTTTATCCTTTTAAGCGCTTTACATTTCCATAGCCATTTTTGTTGTGTGTGCGGTTTATACCAAATGTTACAAACAATCGAACTTTACGCCCCATTTTAGCAAAATGTAATGTGTTCATAATAAATCATTGGTCATTAAGAGATTTTATACCAATCGTTTAAAACAAAGGTGCATTACGGAACAAATCTTGATATATTGATGAAGACCCAAAGTATGATGTATGTATTGTTAGTGCAATATTTGATGTTGCTATATTGAATGTAGTTCTTAGATCTATAAAACCCTTAGCAATTCATAATATTGAATCAACCAAGTATAACCTGCCCCCTTGTATGATTACACTTAAAACCAACCAAAAAGAAATACAAATAGTATAATTAAACAACCCCGGATTAAATCCAGGGAGACCTTAGCTTTATCTGTCCTATAAGTAAACAAGTTCACTTTGTATGGTTAGAAAAAAAAAAAATAAGAAAAAAAATAAAAATAAAAAGACCATTGTAATTAGTAATTTTGATGTACCCATATGGTAGATATTGCCAAAGCCAATGTCACACATGGCCATATCACATTCTCCAAAACCACACTTGATATGCTCCATCCTTCATTCTTTTCCTCATCTTCAATGTTCATTTGTTTGTTGTATCCATGTGAATCATCATCATCTTTGAACTTCATGTTATCACCATCATCTTGTGTTGATTCCTCTAGATAAAAGCAACATATCAACAGAAGTGAAAACAAGTTGACAATAGGGCTTATTGTCTTCTTAGTGTCCTCCTCAGATGTCTTGGAACCCGCATATATTTTGAACTCATCGTATAGCATTCCAGGGTTCAGTTGGACCCTGACAGTTTGGGAAGGACAACTTGGTGAAAGTAGGTTTGTGAAACCTGCCGTGATGAAACAATTAGCCCATGACTGACTTTAGTTTTCGAAAATTTCAAGCTTGGAGTTGTTGTGAAGTCATCCAGATCACTTTCGTCTAAGAAGTTTTCGTTTGAGTTGTTGTGATCTTCGGCTGTAAGTCCAACTGAGAAGTGATCTTCACTATTTTCCAAATTGTTGTGATGGCTGCTTTCTCCTGCAACTGTTTTCCGAATATTTAGTAAATTGATGAGGTCTAAATACATAGTATGAGATGTGCACATGACAACTTGTTGGAATAGTAACTAAGGCTTAGTCTCTTATACCTTGAACGTCATGCTCCTCGCGCTTGAAACTTGGTGTGCTTTCTACTGGAACGCTCTTGTAATCGTCCCAAAAGGTCTGTATATATCAAAAAAATCAAGGTGACTTTTGGTTAAAAAGATACAATTGAACCAAAGTTCACAATAACCGTGTAACTCCTTATATGTTTTAATGCATCGGATAAGAAAATGTGACCGTGTTTGGAATTCCGTAAAAACTGCTTAATTCAAATGAAAAAAAGCAGACAAATTAAATGGTCTTGATACTGGTGGACAAATTGACCTAATGTTGCTGTCCTTATTTCTTAAAAAGATATTTGAACTATTAGATAGAATGATAATTACCATCTCAAGATCCTTATTAGACATGCCAACCCATCTCAAGTTCTCAACCATTCTATTAGTTCCGAGCTGCTCATCAACACCACCAACCTCAATAGACCTCATATTCTGATGATCTCCCATGAACCCACTGGAGACGATATCATTATTATTAGTCAGAAATGAGAAATCATCTTCATGATGACTGGTATAACCTCCACCCCAAGTGTTCTGATTATTGAGATCCTGAGAAACTTGAGCTACTGAAAGGATTTCTTGCACTATGTCCAGCTGAGGGCCATTTGATGTTGCGAATTCTTGCATGTTGCTACTTGTCTGTTGCATATTCATCAAATTCACATAGCTAGTGGACCCTTGTTGTGGCATATCTTGTACTTGCAATTGAGGCATCGATAACCTTTGTTGCAGCCTTGCGCATTCAAATGCTATATCAACCTAAGAAGATAATTGATAATGTTAGACAATAAAGTCTTAATTATATATGCTATGCATGCATGGGTAAAAAAATGAAAAATTGATTGTTTTTCTAGATATAATAATTGAATTTGCTATGAATAACAATTTAGTTACCAGTATGTATTCAAACTCAAAGTAAAGAAAAATAAACTAATGGTTCTAAGATGTGTATGTTAAAGTTTGTACCTTCGATGGTGGATATTTAGAGACATTTCGCAGTTTGTGAAAGATGGATTGGGGAAACTGAATGCTTCTTCTGATAAGTATTGCATCCATCTTCCATCACTTGTTTCACTTGACATATATGGAGATCCATGATTGATATTAGATGAAGATGAAGCCAATGGTGTAGGATAATTAGAAGTCTCCATATCTTCACCACCTCGTCCTCCCTCTAAATAAACATCCATACTTGATGAGTGATCACTCACGGCAGCAGCATAATGCACTCCCACAGTAGTCTTTGGAGCATTCAAACTCTTCTTAAAAATTCGGCAAAGCGAATAAGCATCCTGCAACTTTTGAAGTCACAAAAGAACCAAACTCTGTGTTAGTATTATGATAAAAAAAATGACATGTTACTGGTAGTTATATATGTTAGTTATTATGAAGAAGGTTTACCTTGAGCCCAGATTCACTCTCACATTCTTTCTCATCAAGGCGGTACTCATGCATAACCCATCGCCACGAGCACCATGTGGTGCTCTTCCTCTGTAGTAAACTAGGGTCTTCTTCATCCCAACGGCTCGTGATTGTGAGTTTACGTTCCTATCCTTACCTGTTGCCTTCCAATACCCCCTTTGTGGCTCGGTTGGTCCTAGATCCATTCGGTATTTACGGTCTCTTGGACTAAAGAAGTACCACTCTAGATCTTTGCTTGGCAATAGTGATTTCCCTGAATATGAATAAAAATGTTACAATATTCTTTCTCCGGCCAGTGTTTACTAAAATCATCAGGATATATGTAGAAGTATTAAAGACATGTAAAAGCATATTCATGCGAGATCCTAAAAAAGAGACTAATTAATGGTTTGATTATCTTTTGATTCCATTACTTCTTTATCTACTAAACAAGTTAAAATATACTGGATGAAAAATGGGAACATATACAAACATTCTTATTTCTAGTATTAATAATATTTCAGGAACTAGATTTGGTGTCAGAAAATTAATAAAGAAAAGAAAAGTTGGTAATCATATCTATCTTTGAAAGAACAGGCAAGTGTAGTCAAGTTCTTTCCTCTTTAGTTTGCTTTTTGACTTCGTTGGCTAATCACTAAAATTTTGTTCTCATACGAGTTTAAAAGATGTAGGGGCCACCTTACCTTCCTTTAAGTATGAACTTTTTCCCTAAGTAAAAATCATCATGGTAATCTTATGTCTTTTATCTTTAAAGTTCCAAAAATATTTTGACTAGCCTTGTATATATCTATGCTACAAATATATGTATGTAACAAAAATCATCAGAATGACCTTGTGATTAATTGGTTTTCTATCTTAGAAGCTAATTAGTTCTAATTATATTCGACTGATATGTAATCTTAGCCCCTCGCTAGCAGTTTTGTACTAATATTATATCATTCTTCATTGTAAAGAATAACATAAATATATGTATAGATGTTTATATATGTTTATGAAGTGGTTTTTATACATAAAATCAATTCCTGTAACCCTAGAAAATTGGAAAAAGATATAAATAATATTTAAAAAAAATATATTTGATTTATGCTAAACCTTTATTTTTCATGTATTTTTATAGTCGTAATCTTAACAAAGTTGATGCACCCATAAAGAACATTGAAGAACCTTCATTTTTGCCTTTAACAACAAAAATAGAGATGAAATCCAAAAGATTATGTATGTAATTAAAGACCCTTTGACAAAAATCTTGATTTTGTGATCACTTCCATTAAACATATAGACTGTTCATGATCATGCTCATATTGCCTTTTTCTCTCTATGCTTTTTTCTTTACTAATTTTGTAATCCAGATGCTGAAAAATTGTTACAGATGATATGTATAAACGTTTAAAAAAATATTTCAGAGTATTAGCATTTTATATGTATCAAACTATATATGATGTTGTTGATAAAAATATACATCAATGCTATAGAATTACTACGATTATGTTGTTTTGATTTTGCATGAATTGAACTTCCTAAATAGTATATTATAGACTATTTTTAATATATATACTTGCATAAACCAGAAAGCAATCTAAATTCCATCAGAATGATTATTTTTTCAGCAGTAGCAATAGAAAAAGGAACTTTGCAAATTGCATATCACCATGAAGACATGCATATCATTTTATTAGACATCAGGATTATATTAAATTAAACATGCACATATATAAATACCTGGTAAATCCCAGGGTTCGCACTTGTAGAGATCAACTTCAGGGATAACTTCGAGTTCTATTTTGCGACCATTGATTTTTCTCTTGAGATAGTAAGCAACAAGCTCTTCATCGGTGGGGTGAAAGCGGAAGCCGGGAGGCAATGAAACTGGTGCCATTTATGTATATATGTATACGAATATTGAAATCTTGATCTTCTAGCTAGCTTCTCCTTATAACGAGACCAATAATGGCGTCTCCGCTTGGTATATATGTATATATATATAAGCTTGTATTGTTGTCCCCAAAGGATAAAATATGTGGGACTCTAGCCTTGAGACGCCAATAAATTAAACTGCACACAAGAAGTTGATATATATAACAAGTCATCATCCATTTTAGTGTACTTCATACATATATATGTATATATATTCACAGACACACACACACACACACATACCTTAGAGAAGAAGAAGAAGATCTGGAGGAGATATGATCAGGAAGGAAGAAAGAGGAGAGAATGAATGGGGTGTTTTGGGGGTTTTGATAGGAGAACAAAAGAGAAGATGAGAAAAGCAAATGTGGGGTAGGGAACACTTTATCTTTAAATAAATTTGTTTTCTATCACCTTGATTCTTTCTTTCTTTGTGAGTCTTCTTCCTCATTCATTCTTTCTCTCTCTCCAAAAATGAGTAAATGATAATCTATGTTAAAATACTATTTAATGATCTTTGCTATAGTATGTATTATGGACAGACTGTTCACAACTTAACTAATTATATGAATATATTCATCTATCATATTGTTTTTCTTTATCTAAATCATAATCTATGTTTTGTGTCAATAAACTTTTTGTTTTATTTGAAACTATCCAAACTCATAAGTGAAATGTTTTTACGACTTGTTGGTATCTTAAGCTACTCAATCAACCAAAATTCATAACCAGATTCTATGTCACAAAAAAAATGTGGTATTTTCCGTATAATAAAATGGAATATGAATTTATGATTAGTTTAGCGATGATTCCACAAATCTACCTCCCAAGTCTGCTCTATGATTTGACGCGGTGATTCAAACAATTTTGTGGTCCATGTGGAAACTACGAAACCGTATCTGTATTGACGTTAAACCACCGACGAAAGATAAATACGCGATATAAAGCTTCACTCACATTTGTGCATGGATTTTACACAAAAGTGGAAACCCTAAACCATGTTGACGTAACTTTTTTTCGAGCTCCTTGCTTTGCTTGAATAAAATCGCCTTTCGGATAACAAAATAAAAATTAGCATTGTATAGTAATATTTATTTTTGTTACCAACCAAGTGCCCAAGTGTAAATAGATTTTCTAATCAATACATTGCTATGCAGTGCCGTAGCTAATCGATCGGAGACCCTGTGTGAAAGTTTATACGATAACTAAACGCGATGGCTAAAATATATTATACAAACTATGGAAACCAAAATTATAGTATTTTGATGATAAATCTTAAGTTTTAACAAATATTTACAACATAAGATCGCATAACGGTAATAATTTTTGTTAGAAGTGAATTTTGAGGCCTCAAATATATTACGCATATATTTTGAGGCCCTTAAAAGATTGAGGCCTGTGCGATAAGACACCACACACCCTCGTGATACTGCTTTGTTGCTACGTAATTTTTTCTCTTGCGCACCAGGTTATAAGATTATTTGTCAATTCGGAGTAAGCAAGTATTTTATACGTAGTACGCCTCTATACAATGCATGACTATTGTGTCAAAGCTTCATGCATGTCCTCGTCAAATTAAATTGCTGTACTGCGGGCTCTGATATCAGACATGTGGATTCATCACAACATCAAATTAAATCGTTTATGTGATTTGAGATAGTAAGGATCTTTATGGAACGCTGTGAGCATTCCAAAAAAAAGGCAACAATGTCACTGGAGATTGTCAGGAAAATAAATAAGAATTGTCTTTGCAAGATGACTAGCCTTATTTCCTTCACTAAAATCACACAAGAAAGATTGAGAGACCCACAAAATAACTCTGCGACCCACAAAATAATTCAGAGACCTGCAAATTGTAATACAAAATTGTAGGGAGTTGGCTACACTAAATTGTAGCTAATATATTCTCATATATTAGTTACTAGTTTGATCATTCTCTCCAAGTTTTAACATGATTTACGTTTTGATGAAAATAAATGTATATACCTGATTAAGGTATATATCTGATTAAGGCCTTAAGGCGTTAAGTATAGTTATTAATAAATCTAATGTTATACGCATGGACGTAACCAGGGGATTCTCGCGGGTTCTTGAGATCCCCACCGATTTTTGATATAGTAAAAAATTGAAAACATCGATTTTCCTTAAACGCGTCGATTTATCGAAATGTGTTTCGTATTATTTAGTTAATATACTTACAAATAAAAATAAACATAAATCTTAGTAAAAGCTCAATATGATAATGTAAATTAATGCCTAAAAAATAAAACAAGTTTGTTAAATTAAAGCACAAAATTAGACTTAATTCATCAGCCTAACAATTTGAGTTGTTTCCAAACTAAATCGACACCAAAGCGGTACTATCTAGTCCATTTCTCTTAACATATATCTTCACATTTTTAGGTTCTATTTTGATGGCATTTGTTATGATTTATGAAATTACTAAATAGTTATCACAATTCACAAAGATGAAAGAGGTTGGTTTGCTTACTTTTATTTATTTTTTTGTTTAATTAGTCTTTAAACTTTTTTAATTGTATTTAATTATCACAAAGATGATATAGGCTCTTTTAATCATCACAAAGATGAAACAAATTGTTAATAGAAGACCGTCATGATTTTTTTATGGTATTCGTTTGTGACTTTGTGTACGGAATAGAAAACCAATTGTTAAAAGAACGAGTTTTTTGAATGTATAAATGTATAAACTTGACTTGTAGATTGTACAATTGTACTTACTCAGTTACTTGGTAGTTGATCACTTGATTGTTGAAACATATAAAAAAAACTTGTTAAACATTAATTTGTAATTTGTTTACTATAGGCCAAAATTAGGAGTTATCTAAAAGAAAGTTTTCAACCGATAACGATAATGATATTATCGGTGAAGAATCTACAAAATGATACTTCACAAGGACCTCAAACTACATCCACAACTCGATATTTCTTCACAAGATCGATTAAAATTGCTTTAGACGCTTCTCTAAAATCCCACCGATAGACCTCAAAATTTTATTATGACTCAAACCAAAGAAAATAATAAGGCGATATATTAGGATAGAGGAGCCTCAACCAAGTATGGTGGTGTTGAGTCCACATGATTCATTTTCGAATTTAGCGTATCAAAGTTAAAGAAACTTAGTGAGATGTATCAACGTGCTTTTAATTATAATGAAAGGTTAAGTCTTTCTATAGAATTTGGAGTCTATTATCATATCATGCGTAATGATAATGATTTTGCTAACTTAATAATAAGCATGCGCAAAGACACATAATAATACAAAGACTATACCTTTGCCAAATACAAATTATGCTAAACATTAATACTATAATACAACCCCTCTCCCGAGCCGAAATGGAAGGACGAATAGCGCTAAACCTGGTCCAAAATTCATCAAACAATGTAGTCGGAAACCCTTAGTGAAAATATCTAAGATACGGATAATGTGACGAACGTAGCAACTCGGTCCAAAATAAAATGAATGTTAATCTTGATGTGCTTGATGCGTTGATGTTGCACGAAAGATAATTATACCAACTACGTGATGTAAACAATCGTGTAGTAATAATAGAGAAGAGATGTAAACAATCATTTGTTTATGGATACAAACGAATGGTATGATATGTGTTGATTGGACGTGAAAAAATGATATTAGGGTTGTATGGATGTTTAAGAGAGGATCAAAGGAGGCTATGATACCATGTAAGTAAGGTTATTTTCCATAACTCAATAATAAAGATCAGACAAGATAAATAATAATACTAAGACTATACTACCGAACTAAACTATGTTAAACATTAATATTAGTTAAAAATAATAATAATTAATAAATTTTTATATTATAAATAAAAGGGTAAAAGTGGGATAATAGATATACAATAACATCACTCTATTATAAAGAGAAATGTTACATCAACAAAATTTTCATTAAAAAGAAAGCTTTTCACATAATGATGTGGCTAATGTGATGGACCAATCATATAATAGTATTATTATTATTATTATTATTATTATTATTATTATTATTATTATTATTATTATTATTTTTAATTTATTTTTATCAACCATCAATTCATCGAAAATCATAGAAAATTATAAGAATTGGTGGGAAGTTTCTAAACTAACCTACCGTAATCCATATCTCAATATCTCATTAGCACATGTATATGTGAATTATTTTGTAAATATCATGTGGATGTTGCATTTTTATTTTAAAATGGGTTATAGTGTTTGTACATTACCTACCTCTTTCACCTCTATTATCCGCTTTATCGACAAGTGACAAGATAGTTTTAATGTCTTTTTCGTTCGCACCTATATTTTTCTTCTACTATTTTGAATTTATGGTTTCTGTTTCGCATTTTTTTGACTGTTTTACTCATTTATTAACAGAACAAAGACAATTTTATGGTATTCTGTTTCGTATTTTTGTATTTTAATACTTTTGAATTATCAAACTTTATAACTTCTGTTTTGTTCTTTATTTATAATTTTATAATAAAAATAAAATTATTAAAAAAGAAAAATAAAGAAAATTAGAGATATATGAATCATATTTTGATAATGTGCGAAACCATAACTATTTTAAAAGAGAATTGATTTGCACATTTTTATATTTGATTGAGACACTCAAAATACTGCATCAAATAATTGTATCATATTTATATGCAGCTTTGAATACTTGTATCTTAAATGTGTAAATAAAAATTAAAAAAAATGTACGAACCACCTTGCATTCTAATGTCATTATAGGTGAAGATTGAGAAGCAAGAAAAGTAGATTGAAAATCTGTCTCATGCTCTCATCTCTTCCGATCTCAATTATGCCATACTTGAATGTTGTCTTTTCTTGGAATATGTGCTTCTAGATCCACCTGGCAGCTAACCATTCGTAAGAGAACAAGTTGAGCTATTTTTGGCGGCGTCCTATAAACGTCGCTTTCACATGCTTATTAACTTGTTGAAGATACATCATACAAGTAACAGATAACGAACCTAGTCTTCATAATTAAAATACACAACATTTGTGTTATCACCAAAACATAGTTTTTAAAAGAAAAAATTACACAATATTTGTGTCTAGTTTTAAAAGAAGAAAATATAATAGAAATGGTTGAACGGCCACAGAACTAGGATAGTAGGATACATGAACCATTTGGATCATTGTAACAAATTAACTTATTTTAATTACTATATATTCCCGTAAGTTATACAAAATATTTATAAGAAGTAAACTAAAATACATCCTCGTGGTTTCTGAGTTTTGAGACCTACATCCTCGTATATAATTATTGGCTATCATCGTCGTTGTTACCAACGTTAGCTATTATCATCGCAGTCACTAACTCCGTTAGTTTTCTTGTTAAGTCTAACCTGGGCTATTTTGGTCTTTTTACTCCATGTATTTCTGATCTATTATTTTACATATAAGAGGATGTATTTTAAAATACTTTTATACTTTTTTTTTTTTTTTTATTATTATTATTATTATTATTATTATTATTATTATTATTATTATTATTATAAAAATTCCAAAATTTTATAAAAAATTCGAAAATTTTATAAAAAAATTCCAAAATTTTATAAAAATTCGAAAATTTTATAAAAAATTTTAAAAAATTCGAAAATTTTATTAAAAATTTTCAAAATTTTATAAAATTCGAAAATTTTATAAAAATTCCAAAAATTTATAAAAATTCCGAAAATTTTATAAAATTTATAAAATTCAAAATTTTATAAAATATTCGATAAAATTTTATAAAAACAAATTCAGTAAAAACTTTCTTTTAAAACTTTCTGTTTTTAAATCAGTTAAAAATTTGTTTTTAAACTTTTTCTTTTTACGGAATTTTTTATAAAAATTTTCGACAAAAAAATTCTTTTTCTTTTTAAATACTTTTGTGAATTTAAAATTTTCGAATTTTTATAAAATTTTGAAATTTTTTTAATAAAATTTTCGAATTTTTATAAATTTTTTATAAAATTTTCGAATTTTTATAAAATTTTTGAATTTTTTATAAAATTTTTGAATTTTTATAAATTTTTATAAAATTTTCGAATTTTTATAAAATTTTGGAATTTTTTATAAAATTTTCGAATTTTTATAATTTTTTTATAAAATTTTCAGAATTTTTATAAAATTTTGAAATTTTTTTATAAAATTTTGAATTTTATAAAATTTTGGAATTTTTATAATAATATTAATAATAATAATAATAATAATAAGAAAAAAAAAAGTAAAGTATAAAAGTATTTTGCAAAATACATCCTCTTATATGTAAAATAAGAGACGCGAAAATACATCCCGTATGAGTAAAAGACCAAAATAGCCATCCGCTAAGACTTAATCAAGAAAACTAACGGAGTTAAGTGACTGCGATGATAATGGCTAACGTTATTAACAACGATGAATTCACCAATAGTTATTATGAGATGTGAAGAAGCGTCAAAGCCTCAGAAACCACGCGACGATTTGCGATTACTCTATTTATAATTTTGTTAATGCCTCACGTAACCTTGCAACAGCCCCATGAAAGTTAAATATCAAACTAATATTATTTCATACAAAATATTTAACAATAATTACGTTTAACTAGCATAATGTTCAATAAACTATTTTTGTAACACAAAGAAGCATCTCATTTGTTCACTTACGTTTATGAATGTTCAACCAATATATGCTATAAAAACCAGGTTTTTATTGATCCGGCCGAGCTATTGGTTCATGGTTTAACCCTTTTTTTTAATCAAAATCAGTTTCTAGTTACTCATTAGGTTTCTGGTTCAACGAATTCAACCGATCGGATCAACCAAAATTTTAAAATAATATATTCAACTATTACTCTTTGATATGAGAATTATTTGGTAGTAGGGCAAAAGAATGTGGGTCCAGGCTTTAGGCACGTGAAGTGGAGAGGGTATCCAACGTGTCAAAGCAGGAAGAGTTAATGGTCTAGTTGGTGGGACCCACTTGGTCTTCTTATGTTTCTTTTCCTTTTCATCAATCCATCATTTTGTGCTTTTCCCCTTTTCTCAGTTTTATGTTTTCTTCTCTTCATATGTATTCCAAACCTCACCACCACTGTATGTATATTTCACATATGTGTACAGTGTGTGTACACATAAATATTGTAAATACATAATATAGAGTTAGGATCAAATAGGAAGAATAATAAAAATAAGAAGGGTAAGAAGAAACCACAACCACACATTTCAGATGCACCTATAAAAATAGATCGATCTCCCTTAAAAATATCCCCTTATTCAAATGCAGAATTGTAAATCCTTCTTATTCTTCTCATTTTAACTTTTCTTCTTACTGGATCCCTTCCCACATAATATATATATATATTCTAGAAAGCATATTCAAGTTATCTGATTTTGGTTTTTCACATTATCTTTTTCTCTTTAATTTTTGGGCTAATTAAGTGTTAATCAATAATTTAAGTAATCATTATAAAGCATGATTTTGTATGTTTGCTTGATGCTAGCTTTTACATATATAATGCTGGAGTTCAGATTCAGATCAAAGTAAAGAGTTGATGCTAGCTTCCTAAACATTATTTGTGTATTATGACAATTCATGTGATCTTTCAACAATTTTGCGTAAATGCGTATGAAAATATGTTTTGTCACGTTTATTACCACGTAAAATAGTGTAACCATAGTCGTAAGCTTGAGAATATAATAATACGAATGTGTAAATCCTATAGATGAGCAAAAATATAACAAATAGTCTGATTTTATAAATGTGTGTAAATGACAATGCAGAAATCTTAATCTTGCTAATTAATCAACTTAGGAAAAAGATATCAGATTCTATGGATAAATAAACAATGAGGAAACATAGTTTATTTTATTGATTCGGCATAGTTTATTTTATTGATTCATATGCCGAAAGGTTGTCGGCCCAATGTCTCTTTCTCTTAGAAAATGAACGTCACCTGAATATTTTCTCACAGAACAGAATAAAGATCAGATTGTTAAAGTAATAATCCATGCTAATTATTAAATGAACAATACTGTATTATTATACTTAAAGAAGATAATGATGAATAAAGAAGATATACTTTTTTAACAAATATAATCCACTGGGTTAAGGCAAGTCATATTATATGTAAATCATTGATTATAACATTATAGGTGTTGATTAGTATCGATTACATGCAATATGAGATTAAGGAGCTTAATCAGTTTAGTAGATTACCATGCATGAACAAGTTACGAGTAATTGGTTAAAATTTATAAATGTTATGAAAGTTGGTGTTGTTCATTAATTAGGATGCCTTTAAGGCTTTAGAGACACCATTATTTCCGAATGAATAGGAGGTCATCCATGCAAGTTGATATTACGTTACGGGGTTCTGATTAGTAAAAGAGCTTTAAGCCTTTAAAACTACAAATAGTTTACTAAATCACTGTTTTCAATAGGAGACAATGTATGAGGCTGTATGTTAACTTTGTGATAAGCCAATCAATCATGGATCTTGATCACGTTACTAGATGGTTTATCGCACTTTATGCATGATTCTTGAGATGTAAAGGTTCTGTTCTTGTCTTACACATCTGAAAACACATGGTAATTTAATATTGTATGATAGTCTTTACATGTCTGCTTTTTTATTTTCTATTGTCTTCTTTTCTTTTCTTTTTTCTTTCCTGGATTTTTTGTTGTATGCATTATCTTGTGAAGTAATTCTTTAAATGTAAATCAACTAGATACAAAACAATGAACATATTTAAATCTTTAAATATAAATATATGTAAATCTAAAGGTCTTTAGCTCAGTGGAGTGCAAGTCACTAAGTGTCCCGTCAACAAAAATGTTGTTGGTTCAAGTCCCACTAGAAACATGTGAGATAATGTTTGTGATATAGGTGGTGTAAGTCTCTAAGAATTTGTTTTGAAGAAAATTCAGTGAATAAAAAAAAAAAAAAAAAAAAAAAAAAACTTTGCATAAGGTGCATCGTATTCGTATGGACCTTTTATGTGTACGAAGTGGTACCAATGTACATGGTTGTTGGTGTTTGTGTCAAAAAGATGTGGAGAAAACAATACTTTGTTCTTTCAATAGTGAATTTAGTGATGCGGGACTTGTTATAGAAACTATTCCAACAAAATTACTAATCTATAAGTTTAATTAAGAACAGTTTTCTATCCTTTAAATCTCAAAGTATGATGACTTATCATCGTTGCAAGAAAATAGAAGACTAAAAATGAACGAGTTTAGTTACATGTCAAAGCCGGCTAGTTTGGTCAGAACTATTTGGGTCAATAGATTTGCCCCAATTTATTCTAAAAAAGAGGACACCAAATGCCCATTTCTCTGGGTTATGTGAGAGGCCTACTAGATGCTCCAATGCCCACCCTCGTTTAAGTTATTACTTATCCCTTCTAGCCAGTAGCCACAAAAGCTCATGAGATGAAACAGTTCAACTATATTTTCTGTATTTTTAGTGGTATCCGATTGTCTGGCCAACTAATTCATGGGCTGAGTATGCCGTTACATATAATCAGATTGGATAAAGCCCCTTTCATTTGAATAGTTTTTTTTTTTTTTGAAAAGCAAAATTTTAACCCTTTCATTTGAATAGTAGATTAGTAGGCGTGACTACTTTAGTTTTCTTTAACCAAGCATTTTTGGAACTTCAAATCTATCACTTTTTAATCACGAAATCCAGGATATGAAGTACTTTCAACTCACATTATTAGAAAGATATGGTATTTTGCAAAATAGGCTCTTCAATCTTATGTTTGGAGTGAGCAAACCTTTCTCATGGAACACGAATATCTAAAGGGAGACATTCCTGGAGGGTAAGGTAGAGCTAGTGGGCTCTTTGCAACATTCCATTCATCGGGATATCATGAATGAAAATCTGAATTTATTTATTCAAGATACAAAGCAAAGCGGTAGAAATTCACAAATAATGTGAATTCTACTCCTAAACTTGCCGGAGCGAGCCCCTCATAGAGGCAAGTGAAGTTAGGGAGCCATTTCATGGGCAACTATCTCTGGAGGTTCAATTACTGGAAAGAATCTTCGTTATATATGTTTATACTCTTGGTCACAATCATATTTCTCAACAAAAATACAAGTTTTCTTTGTGAGCTAACCGTGCCCAAAAAGGGGATGAATTTTCCATGCCTAAATCAGTTTCTTCCCTAAATCACATACACTGTTGTCTTTCACGGATGTGATTGGTGTGGAGTTTATAAGAGTTTCAGGTTTCAAAATAAGCTTTGTTTGGCGCACAAGTTTTGTAGAGTTTTAAGTTTTCATAAGAGCTTATAAAAAAGCACATTTAAGGTAGCTTTTAATTGAGCTTGAGCTTTTTAATGTGTTCATTTACAAAAAAAACTCTTATGCATTCATGATGTGAATTAAATGTTTGTCATCTTTTATCATTTTGTAATAATAAGCGAACTACTTTGTCAAAAACATATATGAAAATAAAAACTCTAGCTATCATAAGCTGCAACTCTTATATTATAAGCTGAAAGCTGGAGTTTATATTCTTATAAAGTTGTTTGGCGAATTATTAGAGCTTAAACTTATTATTGTAAAATCACATCAAAGTACATCCAACTAAATTCACATATATTTCATGCTTGTGCGTATTAATCCAATTATATTTATAAAAAATCAGTAACACCCCTAATTTTGGGATACGCAACGGAATTAAATCTGGGTGTTACTCGACGGCACAACAGTTATAATAATAGGAAAACGATCTCTAATTGAGTCGTTGTAAAAGATTTATCATTCGACTTTTATAAATATCAGAGTTTACAAAATGAGGTCCCAGTAGTTCGTTGTCTTATTTAAATAAGTTTTCGAATGATGATAAAATTTATAGCCTTTATGAGTATTCGTGCTCCTCCGCGCCATCCTCGCTCATTATGGACCTGAGATAAACATACTAAAAGTGTCAACACAAAGGTTGGTGAGTTCCTAGAGTTTATAGTTTAAAGTACGGACAACAAGATTTCCGAAAACGTTATTTGGGAATGTCAAAACAATGTTAATAATACATATCTCATCATAACAAGAACATAGCACGTAGCACAACGTATCAATAGTCAATTGATATAGCACATAACTCGACTTTGTACAATAGCACGCAATCAAGAACAACATCACGCAGTTAAGAACAATAATACAAATCAAGAACAATATCACGTAATCAAGAACAATTGATATAGTACAAAATACGATTTTGAAACAATTGTGATCTTTATAAAGTTGTAGCATGTATCTCCCCCAAAGAGTTTAATAAATAGTTAAACGAGAAAAGTGGGCTATGACTCACTGGACATATTTAAAAGTTTTATAGTACTTGTGAAAGTATAAAGCAAGTGTTCGAGCATGTATCTCCCAAAAGTTTAAAACGGGTATAAAACGAGTGAGAACTCACCTTAGTGGAATGGTAGACAAGATAGAGTAATGGCAAGAGTAGAATGGGAACAGCCCCATTAGACAACCTGAATAATATGGTAGTCTGAGATTTCGATAGTTTTAAGCTAGACTTAACGCGAATAAGGATTATTGAAATAGTATCGGGAAATTAACTTGATTGTGGCGAGGATGGCTTGAATGCTTAAAGTTCAAAAACAATATTTTATATAATATTACCTTGTTTTTATGTACTTAGATTCTGTTAGGATTTAGAAAATCCAGTCATTAAAGTGTCGGTCACCTCAAGTATATGTAATCGTTAGAAAGCTCGTAGTCGTAGTCATTTAATATTAATTAATATTTAGTTAAGTAACACCGTGGAGGATGACGGGTCTTTACCCACCGTATGCCCCGATCCACACCCGTAGGAGGCGAGTCTTGTAAGAAAACTATAAATACCTCTACCTCCCAGGTGAGGGTTGAGCTCAATACCATTTTCTTTGTTTCACATAGTTCCCAACTCTCTTCCCTTTCTCTCTAAACATTTGTAAACGCTTCATATGGATATGGTTTGATGTATTTGTGAAATCCTATAAGTTACAATTGGTATCAAGAGCCATGGTTTGATCACTCACCTTTCATGCTCTTTGTTTTGCTGGATTTCATAAGGTTTATGGGGTTATAAGTGTTTAGAAGAGTTTGAATCATTTGGTCAATTTCTTGTGTTAAAGTTTGAATTTTGATAGTATTTTGTGTTTAGGATCATCATATGTGCTTAGGTTTGAATTGGAATGCTTGAATCATCGTGGTTGAAATGCTTTTGATTGTTAAAGTGGTTGTTTTGAATATTGTACTAAGCGAGTTGAGCCACGGTAAAACGCTTCTTCAAGCGAGTTGCTTTGTCATTCGGAAGCGAGTTGCTTTATTATTGGAAGCGAGTTGGTTTATGCGACTTGACTATTAAGCGAGTTGATTCTTTAAGCGACTTGAGTTCTAAAACGACTTGGCTATTAAGCGAGTTGTATTGACAAATGAGTTAGTTTATGTGACTTGGTTGTTGCGAGTTGTCTCTGTATGCGACTTGGCTATTTAGCGAGTTGACTCTTTATGCGACTGGGTTTTAAGCGAGTTGTTTCTTTAAGCGACTTGAGTTTTAAGCGACACATCTTTAAGCGAGTTGATTGTTTAGCGAGTTGATACCAAAGCGAGTTGACTATTTAGCTACTTGTCTATCGAGACTTGTCAATTCTTCGTGCTACATTTTACGGTTGTTCTTTTGGTTTAGTAAAATCCGTGAAAGAATCAATTTCCGGTTTAATCAAAGAATAGTAAAATCCGTAGAAATTGTAATCATGTTCAACAACGCACCTATTATCGCTTCGATCAGAACGAGGACGTTCAAGCGCACCGGATCGGATACTCGCCCACTTTATGCTCGACGTAACCGATTATGACTCATGGGCTCAACGAATTAGGTTGTATTGCTTGGGAAAGGAAAATGGAGTTAACATTCTCAAGTCAATTGATGAAGGACCTTATCAAATCGAGACTACCGAGATGTTCTTGAAACCGCCGCAGATGGTACAGTGACCTTAGGTTCGACGGACCAAAGACGTATGATGAGCTCGGTGATAAGGAGAAAAGAGATATGATGCGGATATCGGGCTTCAAACATTATACTGTGGTCTTCCAAAAGACATCTACAAGTTGATCAATCACAACATCAATTCAAGGCGTTTGGGATAATGTCAAGATGCTTCTCTCGTGTTCGAATTGACTAAGGAAGACAGAGAATCATAATCGTATGATGAATTTGAGCACTTTAAGATGAAACCGGAAGAAAGTGTCTATGAATATTACGTGAGATTCCACAAGCTTGTAAATGACATGAGGAATATCAAAATGACCATGCCAAATATTCACCGAACTCAAAGTTTGTGAACAACATGAATCCCGAATGGCACAAATTTGTCACCTCGTGAAGCTAACCAAAGGATTAAAGAACACCAACTATGAGCAACTCAGATGCCTTCCTTCTTCATAATGAGAGACATGCTATGTTTGAACGAATGATTCTTGAACAGCTCAAATCTAAACAGGGAGAAACAAGTTCGTCAAATGATTCAATGCCTTTTACACCAATGTTGAATTACCACCAAAGCTTCTCAAGTCATACCCACGGGTAATGGTAATTACAAGCTCATTCTGATCCAAACATATAAGCCTGGACTCAAACACACTCATGGAAAACTTCATCAATCAATTGTCTCTCATGGTTAGTCAAAATATGAATTCCACTCCACACACCAACAATAACCTCGTAACGAGATCTAATCCTCATAATCAAGCTACTATTAGAGATGGCAAGGTGGTAGTGCAAAATGTTCAAGGAAGAAGGAACGAACAAGGGATGGCTGGAGCAAGTGTTGGAAATATAGGAGCAGGTGGAGGGTATGCAATTAATCGTAACCGTGGAAGGAATGCAAATCAAGGATAGGGTAAGCCAAGAAAGTGCTACAACCGTGGTGGTGAAGGACATATTATGAGGAACCGCACGTCTCCAAAACGCCCACAAAATGTTGAGTATTTTAGGAGAAGATGTTCTTGGTACAAGCTCGGGATAATGGAGTATTTTGGATGAAGAGGAATTCTTGCTTTTCTTGAGGAAATGCCAAGACCTATGATCTCGATGTGGATGAACAACCAAGGCAAGACATGGGTCGAATCATCCTAATGCATTTCGGTAGCTGATTGTGATGCATATGACTCGAGATGTTGATGATGAACCAACCGCTCAAACCATCTTCATGGCTAGCATTTCACCAATGGTCTCTCCAAAGGTTTCATCACCACAAACAGTTGGTCCTTCCAAAGAATCTATCATCTCGAGGTATTAAACTATACGATGAAGTTGATGAGCAAGAGATGCATAACAAAGTACAATCACATGTAACTAATGAATCGATATGGATAATGCGGGTAATAGTAACACCGTCCCATATGATCAATATGTGATACAAAGTGAAAGTGAGATTGTACCAAGTGATGCATCCTCTGCGATCAATGATGACTTTGTTTTGATGAATACACTCCATGTGCCCCGATGATTCTGTTATCTCCGAATCGAATACCTATAAAGAACAAGTTGCAATTTATGAACAACGCTAAGTTTGAGTTAACCACCCGTGAGCGTGAAATGGATGACCAAATGCGCATAATTATTAGAAAAAGTAATTTTAGAAGAAGTGTTAAAACAAGAGTTAAACTCCTTACAAGAAAAGCTTTCTAAAAGCTGTAAGCAAAACAAGAACCCAAGATAATGTTAAAGTGCTTAAACAAGAATTTAATGCTAAGGAATCAAAACTTTTGAATGACTTTTCCAATCTAAAAACTTTGAAAACAAGCTTGAAAATAAGTTGTATGCGTATGAGGAATACCATTCGATCGCTCACATGATCACTAAGCATAGAGTTCTCGACAATAAGCATAGCATTCCCTCGTAAAGGAACCCAATCATGAATATGGTAAAGCGGCTAGAGATGCTCGAAGGTAATATATGATGGTAAGAAAATCCTTAAGCCTAAGCGAAACCTAGTTCATGTTGAGTGCTCGAGGAAGATAGGCAATTAGATGAAGTCACTAGGGAAAAGCGAATATGAAGCTAAAAGATCACGAGTGTAAAAGCAAAACATAACGCTCAAACCCCATGATTACACTAAAGAAAATTGGATTTCCAACGAGCAGTTTAAGCCTCAAACTCTATTAACCCCGAACAAGTTTTTGGAAAAAGGACATAGATATGCAAAAGGCTAATGCACTTGTTAAAACGAACACTCCCTTAGGAAAATGCCTCCAAAGAATGTATCCTCCGAATACACCCATGCATTTAGTTCCTAGATCTATTCCCACTAAGAGCAAGACCTTAATCAGCCTATATGTTGTTTATCAACTATTTGTTGATTTTGAGAATACATGTAAGAAAACGATCACACCTACTGGGATAACTGAAGGGGAAAGGGGTTTTGAGCAAACTAAAGAATGCTATTTAACTGAGGTCATGCCTTTCTTTAAACAATTAAAAGGTCAATTTGAAAGTCTTCAAAAAGGAATAAACTCGGATATTAAAGAAATGGAAAAGGAATTTGATGCAATGATTGTTGAGGTCAATGACTATGAACGGGAACACAAATATAATGAAATTGAAAGGAAAATCTGCATATCTTAAATGAGAACTTAGTATTGAGTTGTGTGGCTCAAGATGTATTTTATACTGTTACTAAGCACTCTATTACTGCTTCTCAATTTCATGAATTATCTGTTGCTTTGAAAGTATCCCATGATCGTGTCATCGAGCTTGAAACAGCAAATTCAAAAATGCATGATAAAATTGAACACGATGCTCATGATAACTTGGTCAAACATTTTTCTAAATTGGAAGTTGAACATTTTGCTTTGCAATTAAAATATCAACATCTCAAAGAAAATGTTAAAACCTCAAATATCAAGACATCCTCGATGCTCCCGAATTTGATGCGCTTTTGAAATAAACAAATGTGATGAATGATTCAAGCTCACCAGTAACACGATCGAAAGTTGAAAGCCCAAATTTCACAATTAAAGGGTGAAAAGAACAATGTGACTCCCAAATGCCTCCTCCTTTAGATTCTCGATCTTCTCAAACTTTTCATCTTCAAAACCTTGTTAATGTTTTACGAAATGAAAATGAGAGTTTTCTAGAAGAAAATGAAAAGGTTAAACAAGACTTTAAAGAGTTATATGATTCAATGAAAGTCACTCGTGACAAAAACAACAGAAAAATAACTTCTTTACAAAAAGAAATTGAGAATTTGAAGAAACAAGAAAAAGGGAAAATGCCAGTTGTCTTTAATGAGAATGTTGCATCAAAGTCATCTGCAGATTCTAAATATAATGTGACTGTTAAATACATTCCTCCTCATCTTAGAAATAACGAACTGGCATTCCATAACTACTTCGTTCATCTTAAGGATAGTCTAGAATGTCTCCGTGAAATTGTATAGGAGGATTTCATAAATAAGCCCCTTGATAGTGAAATTAGGTTCGCTTGCATTCAGGCCAAACGATCTCAAGAGCTGTTAGAATGCTTAAGAGCAACATGCCCTAAATCCGATGGTAAGAAGGATAAAATAGTTGTGCCTTGTTCTATGCCTGATTTTAAGAATGTCAATCTTTCTCACTCAGTGCCTAAAGTTAAGCATGTAAGCTTCAATGTGCCTTCAAGTAGTTCAGATCCTAGCACTTCTAAACCTAAAATGCAAAAGGTAGCAAAACCAACTAATGTTCCCATTCCCTCTACAAGAGTAAAAAGTGACACCAAAGCGAGCAGGTCAAATCCTCAAGGCAATACAGAGCAAGATAGGACCTTGCAAGCTAAGTGTAATCAATGGAGGAAAGTAGAAGACCACCCTAGAACCTTAAGTTGAATTGAATAAACGAATCGTGTTGATTCTAGTATTAGCTTTAAGCGTCATCGTAATTAATTCGAATTATACCACTACTTGCAAAACATGTAATGAATGTTTGATTTACGTGTTAATCATGAATGTGTTATGAATGATGTGAGTAATGGGTTAAATACCCGATTAAGAATGTTAATGCTATCAAACAAAGTTAAAAAGGCTAGAAAGCAATGGTGGAAGAAGGTTAGAAAACATTGGAAACCCACAGGAAGAAAATTTAGTAATGTAGGTTATCAATGGATACCTATTGGCCGTAAATTCAATCTTAATGAGTTGTGCCCTAAATTATCTAGACCAATGCCCATTAGGAAATAGATGCCCACCGGTAGAACTATTCCTTTAAGAAGTGAACATACTTTGAATAGGTCTAATGCGCACACTAGCTCAAGATCTACCCCTAATGATTTCATTGTTTCTACTTACGATGTGGATGTTCCAATCATTGTTACTAACCAAATGGAACCCATTCTTGCGTGGGATCCCAATTATCCGATTATCCATTCTTGTCCGTGTTCAACTGCAGATCGTTCAAATCGTTCGTGGTACCGGACTCTACTGCTCCAAGCATATGTTGGAGACGATCGCGGCTCATGAACTTCGTTAGTAAATTCATCGGACTGTTAGATTCGGAACGATCATTTCGGTGCTATTATGGGTTATGGAGACTATGTTGTTGATGATATTGTAATCTCCGGGTATATTATGTAGAAGGTCTTGGTCATGTCTGTTTTCGTTGGTCAATTACGTGATTCCGATCTAGAGGTGGCTTTTAGAAAACATACTTGTTCGTTAGAGAACTTGATGGTGTGGAACTTTAAGAGGAACACGGGTTCAAATCTATACACCATCTCTATCGAAGACATGATGAAGTCTTTTCCAATATGCTTGGTGTCAAGGCACGATGCGTGTAAAACCGTCAAGGTTTCACACATGGCCCGCCACTTGTGAATGGCGGCACCGTAAGAACCTTAAAAACAGTTTGAACGAACTCAATGAAGATCCGAGGAGTATAGGGTCTCCCGGTCGTTATGTCCCAATGAGCTATGCAATTGATTATCAAACGATAGTGATCGGAGATTTGAACGGAAAAGGAGATTGTGAATTAATTATAACTACAGAAAAGCCAACAAATTAAAACGGCTTAAATGCCAATTAAAGGAAATTAAAAAGATAAAATCTATTAAATAAATGCTATCACTATATTTAAAATGATGAACGTTTAAAACTTAAAACTAAAAACTTACGTTTAAATAAAAATAACGTAAACGTATAAAATAAAAAGTGAAACTTACACAATATTAAGCCTAAAAATATGAAAATACATTTTACAATCCTAATGTTAAAAGAAAATTTATAGAAAAGAAAATTATTTTTATAACTATTAAATTAATTATTATTAATTAAAACTAATTTTAACTATTAAATAATAACCTAAAATACAAGAAATTAGGAAATAAAGCTAGAAAAATAAAATTAAGACTTAGAAAATCTAAAATATCAAAATAGAATTTTCAAAACTATTTTGTATTTTTCTCGATTATTTTCTATTTTCTAGAATTAAAAACTATTAAAACTACTTAAATTATTTAAAAATACAAATTTAACTAAGAAAATATGGAAAAATATTTTTTGGCTTTTTATATTTATATTAACTTAAGAAAATGAAAAATTATTTTTTGAACCTTTTCTTAATTTTTGTATTTAAAGCTAATTAAAATGCTTAAAACTAATTTAAATTAAGAAAAATAGCAAACAAGCTTAGAAAAATCTGAAAATTTCAGGAAAACTCTAAAATAATATGAGGAATCTATGAAAATGGAAAACATGGGGTTGCTTGGAGGAATAAGGATTCGATGTGCCAAGTGCTTATAAATAAGCACTTGGATAAGCCAAAAGCTCACCAAAAGGCACCAACTGTTAACATGAACTATAATATGCTAAAAATGACCAAATGAAACTAGAATAAACAAGCCTCAACCTCTGGAATACAATCTACCAAGATTCGATGATTATGAGCTTTTTGCTAAAACAGGTTCTGGGGGGGCAACTTTGAGCTTAAAAATAAGCCACACAATAAGCTAAAACTGCAAACCACAAGTTGGAACTAGTAGTAGACCTGGCTAAGAACCTCTAAACCAAAATGGAGACCTAGGGGAGCTATGATGAGCTCTATGCAAGAGCTACAAAATCCGAACAAGCCCTGCAGTACTTGATGCCCCGCATGCAGGCACTTAACACCTCATTCTCAAGCTCTTTTGAGCTTATAGAAAAATTGCAAAAATATACTAAAATGGGCATGAGAAAATAGACCAGGGAATATTTTAAAACAACAAGAATCATTGAATTTGGCCCAAAGATGAGCTCGTTAAAATTCCTACTAGAATGGCTCAAAACAGTTTTCAATTTTGACTTTTGATGAAAAATGGAATGTTGACTATTATGAACTTTGGACCTAGATTAATGGATTGATTATGCTATTTAATGATAAAACAACAACGATGCAAGCTAGTTCTAAGAATTTTGAATACAAAACAAGACTTGGATTTTCTAAAAATTCAACAAGAAAGCTCTTAGATGTATTCATCGAGATTTTGACTATACGGTTCTAAGGTGCAAAGTGTTGACAAATATAACTCTAATTAACCTAAATGTACCTAAAACAAATAAGCTTATCCACTCCACAATCCTCTAGCTCATATTTCAAGATCAATCCAAACACCCCTTAAGTAACTTGATAACAAATAACTTAATCACTCTAATCCTATAACTATCAAGGCATAATGAAATGACGGTAAAACTAAGGTCTTAAAACTACAATAAGATCGATCAAGCATACAACACCATCTAAAATGACCATAAAAGGAGTGCATAATAAATGATTTGAGCCAAAAACTTACAAGAAGTCCAATGAGTTTATCATCATAATGTAACCAAATCAACTATTTCTAATCCAACCCAAGCTTAGCATTACATAAATCCAAATCAATTTGCTAACCAAAATTTCCTCTTGGTTGACTTTATTGACCATCAACACATTTACTTGAATTGAAATGTAAGCTTATAAAAAGCTTAAAAGGAGTTTAGACAAGCTTATTAAAGCTTCAAATAAGCCACTAACAACTTGGACCATGGAATTTGAAACTGAGAAATTTCAACAGTTAACCACAAAATTGAAACTTATATGAAAGCTTAGATTGATACTCAAAAGTAACTTACAAAGGTTTGTAAACTTGAAAGTGATACAATGAAACTGAAATTACACCATTTTAATTTAAACTAAAACGATAATAAAAAAAACGACATAAGTAAATTTTTTATATACTAACTACTCTCTTCTTGCTTCTATCTTCATTCTTTTATACCCCAAGTTGCTTCTTTCCTCTCTCTAAGTGAATCCCACCACTTGTTTTGACCTTTGGATGTCTTAGATTTGATCATGGCCCTTGATTGGTTTTGGCGGAAAAAAAGATTTTAACAGATTGGTGAGGTTGAGTGTGGGTGGAAGGGTGAAGAATTATTGTCTCTTGGATGTAGTGTTTGGAGGGGGACAGGTTTGGATAAGGTGAGGAGGGGTTAGAAAGGTTGAGTGTCAGAGTGTTTGCGAGAAAGTGGAAGGGGAGAAGGGTTTGGCGCCAAAGGAGTGTTTGACCAAGGCTTTGTTGGTGATAATAATAGGGAGGTCAAATGGTGAAAGGGTCCAAAAGGGATTAAGCGGGGTCCAAAATGGTGGCGTGGTCCACATGAGATAAAGGGGTTAATAATCCAAGGGCCTTTTGTAAATTCGAAAATTGAGGACTATTATCGCCATTTCATCAAAGCTGCTCCAGGACTAAAAGTGACACTCTCAAAAGTATAAGGACCAAACATGCCATTTTGCAATTTTCCAGGGGCCATTTCTGCCAAATTTCAAAGTTGGAGGACCAAACTTGTAATTTTCTCAAACTTTTGATATTTTTCACCAAAGGACTAAATTTGACAAGTTATGATATTAAAAGGACCTTTGGTGATTTTTTCTTTTGAAATTTTGACTCAGGGACTATTTTTGACAATTTTAGAAACTTGGGGACTAAACCGCCAATTTTGCAAACTTTGCTCATTTTTCATCCGATTTTAAACATTTTGCATCCGAAACATATAAAATGTAATTTTGGAATATTTTCGATATTTTGATGCATTTCTAAGCATTTTAAACGTTTTGCGCTCAGATTGACTAAAATGATGAGTATTTACACACTCATCAATCCCCACACTAAACTATTGCTAGTCCCTAGCAATATTTTGAGAAAACATAATGGATTTGAAACTCTTTACCAAAAGCCATTACTTCGAGTAGCCAAATGTTTCGGTTCAAGTAAGAACCATGGTACACCGATAACCATGTGATTTTGAGCAAACCACCGACTTCAACGGATTTGATTTTGTCTTTACCGAAGCCGTTTGCTCGGACTAGCCAACTCTTAGATAAATTATCAATATTATCTTTGGTGAGTGATTACCAATTATGGATTTTCCATCGCCTTTACCACAAGCCATAAACTTGCGGGCTAGCCAACTCTTCACTTTTTAGGATATGGTGAGTTGAATACCATACAATTTTGGGCAAATTGCAAGCATATCAACGGATTTGATAAATCTTTACCAAGAGCCGTTTGCTCTGGATTAGCCAATCCTTTTGTCTTATCAAACATGGCGGATCGATAACCAAATGAGTAAGTGTAGAACACTTACTCCAAAAAAAAATTTGGCCAAAACGGGAATTGGGTAAATAATATATGAAATTTGAGAATTCCCCACACTTAGAAATGAATATTGCCCTCAATATTCAAAGCACCTGCGGTTATGCCGAAACAAAGAACGTAAAAGGAAATATTACGCCATTATTTTGAAAGATATTTTTATTTATTTTTTTTTTTTTTTTTTTTTTTAGATATATATATATATATAACATGTGGGCAACTCCCCACACTGGGTGGTACACACGGTGAAACCCATGTTTAGCTAATGTTTTTGATTACCGAGTCGCTAGCTTGACTCGACCCGAATTAATTGGTTCATGGGAAGCAAAGTGGAAGAAACAATCTCCATTGGACTTTCATTCAAGATGTTTGGACAAACATTTGAAGCACGTGAAAGTTCCACACCGATGAGATATAAATAGAACCGGCTCAAAAAATGATAAGTGAAAATGCCGGGGTCAAAGATAGTGTCTTCATTCCCGAAGGAGTGAAGATGAAGAGAAATCACAAGATATTTGAGGAAAGGAAGAAAGGTCTTGATAACAATCAAGATCCATTCCTCATCCTCAAATGTAGACATATCGGGAGGAAGGGTGAAGGTAGTATCATTAATAAGCATACTCATATGATAGAGTACACCTTCCTCCGAGCTAATATCATCCTCAAGATCAAAATAGAAATGATCATGTTCCGGAGGAGATATGTCATGAGAAAGTTCACCGGAGAACTCTTCATGAAGAGAATCATTCACATGAAGTGATGTTGTGAACTCCTGTTCCATTGTGGGCTCATCACTATCCTCAACCTGAGTATCAAAGAGTGGATTCTCAGAAATTGAAGTGAATTCAGAGTCGAATTCAAATAGAGGATTGGTGAAAGTAGCTTTGAATGTTTCGGGAACAAAGTGATCAACATTCTCTATTGGACTGTTGGGATAAGAAGTGGTGAACGATCATTGTTAATGAGACTTTCGCCTCCCGGATCGCTTCAAATCAAAGAGTGGATTGATGCGAGTGAGTTCACGGAGAACTCCTCAAGAAGATGATCGAGATCGATTGTGAAAGTGATGCCTCAACGTACTCGATGTTTCCAAAGGAAGCACAATTGTCGCTAAAATCGGAGAAAGTTTCCAAATGATCATTTGAACACTCAAGAGGGAAGAGAATCACACATATGATCGAAGTTCCTCGTGACTCTCTCGGGATCGGGACAAGGTCCTCAACACTAGACTTTATGAATTCGTCCGATTCCTTTTCGTGAACAGTGTCAAGATGCTCGCCCCCATGTTTAGAGAGTGAGTGGGAGCTTTGGTTGTGATAGCGCTTGTTTGAGATGGAATCTCAACTGGGATATCAACCGATGAACTTGATGAATTTTTATAAAATTGAAGGATATCAAGTGTATCCTCATCATCATCGCTCATCGTGAATGAAACGAATTGAGAGCTAGATCCGTCGCTTTTGTATTTTAATTAATTCCTAATAGAGTTTTCACCGCAACTGGGAATCTAATTTAGCGACCGCTCTTCGCCTAACAATTCTTCCATGGATTTTGGATTATCTTGGGAACTTTACATTCCTTCAAATCTTCACTAAATCCAAAAGATCAAGGAGAAGATTTTGAGGAAGTGGATCAGCCGAGGTGGTGCCCGATTCATTTGGTACCGTAGAGGTTGGTCATGATATGAAGAGTCGAATTGTTACAAGGAAATGGATTCCTTGTTTGACAATCGAGCTAAAGTGAGGACCTCCACAATACTCACAACAAGAAAGCGATGCGGCCGCGAGTCACATGTGTTGTAGTCATAATTGTTATCGTGAACCCGCTCATAGACAAGCGTGTTTCCGATTGACAATCGAATCTGAGTGTGAACCACCACGGTACTCACAACAAGAAAGTGCTGAGTCTCACAAAGGTGGTAGTCGATGGAATAAATCGGTTGTGTTATGGTAAGAATAGGGATCTTGGTTATAGATGCACTGCTTCCCGACTCCACCATGCCACAACCGGGGCAATTGCCACCATTATAAGGACCACCACACCATTGACAACCAAGAGGGTGAGGATAAGACATAGAAAGAATCAAAGGTTTTCGGAGGGGTAGGGATGAAGAATCAAATATGTGAGAGGTAAAGATGGATATTTTGGATTTTTGATAAACATGTTGCAAAACAAAGAACGAAAATCTTTTGGGTTTTTGATTTTTAAAAGAAAATATAAATACATACGGATGGTATAAACAAGGAGTGAATATTCAAATCACTAATCGCTAAACGGAAGATAATCAAGACAACTCCCGTGGCGCCTAAAATTTGATGCGTCCCAAACCGTCTAGGTTTTCACACAAGCCCGCCACTTGTGAATGGCGAGACCGTAAGAACCTTAAAACAGTTTGAACACGAACTCAATGAAGATCCGAGGAGTATAGGGTCTCCCGGTCGTTATGTCCCAATGAGCTATGCAATTGATTATCAAACGATATAGTGATCGGGAGATTTGAGCGGAAAAGGAGATTGTGAATTAATTATAACTACGTAAAAGCCAACAAATTAAAACGGCTTAAATGCCAATTAAAGGAAATTAAAAGATAAAATCTATTAAATAAATGCTATCACTATATTTAAAATGATGAACGTTTAAAACTTAAAACTAAAACTTACGCTTAAATAAAAATAACGTAAACGTATAAAAAAAAAAGTGAAACTTACACAATATTAAGCCTAAAAATATGAAAATACATTTTACAATCCTAATGTTAAAAGAAAATTTATAGAAAAGAAAATTATTTTATAACTATTAAATTAATTATTATTAATTAAAAACTAATTTTAACTATTAAATAATAACCTAAAATACAAGAAATTAGGAAATAAAGCTAGAAAAATAAAATTAAGACTTAGAAAAATCTAAAATATCAAAATAGAATTTTCAAAACTATTTTTGTATTTTTCTGATTATTTTTCTATTTTCTAGGAATTAAAAACTATTAAAAACTACTTAAATTATTTAAAAATACAAATTTAACTAAGAAAAATATGGAAAAATATTTTTTTGGCTTTTTATATTTATCTTAACTTAAGAAAAATGAAAAATTATTTTTTTGAACCTTTTCTTAAATTTTTGTATTTAAAGCTAATTAAAAATGCTTAAAAACTAATTTAAATTAAGAAAAATAGCAAACAAGCTTAGAAAAATCTGAAAATTTCAGGAAAACTCTAAAATAATATGAGGAATCTATGAAAAATGGAAAAACATGGGGTTGCTTGGAGGAATAAGGATCTGATGTGCCAAGTGCTTATAAATAAGCACTGGATAAGCCAAAAGCTCACCAAAAGGCACCAACTGAAAACAGAACTATAATATGCTAAAATGACCAAATGCAACTAGAATAAACAAGCCTCAACCTCTGGAATACAATCTACCAAGATTTGATGATTGTGAGCTTTAAGCTAAAAACAGTTCTGGGGCAACTTTGAGCTTAAAAATAAGCCACACAATAAGCTAAAACGCAAACCACAAGTTGGAACTAGTAGTAGACCTGGCTAAGAACCTCTAAACCAAAATGGAGACCTAGGGAGCTATGATGAGCTCTATGCAAGAGCTACAAAATCGAACAAGCCCATGCAGACTTGATGCCTGCACAGGGCACTTAAGCTCTCATTCTCAAGCTCTTTTGAGCTTATAGAAAAAATTGCAAAAATATACTAAAATGGGCATGAGAAAATAGACTAGGGGAATATTTTAAAACAACAAGAATCACTGAATTTGGCCCAAAGATGAGCTCGTTAAAATTCCTACTAGAATGGCTCAAAACAGATTTTGCATTTTGACTTTTTGAGACAGAAATGGAATGTTGACTATTATGAACTTTGGACCTAGATTAATGGATTGATTATGCTATTTAATGATAAAACAACACTGATGCAAGCTAGTTCTAAGAATTTTGAATACAAAACAAGACTTGGATTTTCTAAAAATTCAACAGTAAAGCTCTTAGGATGATTCATCGAGATTTTGACTATAACAGTTCTAAGGTGCAAAGTGTTGATGATATAACTCTAATTAACCTAAATGTACCTAAAACAAATAAGCTTATCCACTCCACAATCCTCTAGCTCATATTTCAAGATCAATCCAAACACCCCTTTAGTAACTCTAACAAATAACTTAATCACACTAATCCTATAACCATCGAGGCAATGGAATGAAATTAAAACTAAGGTCTTAAAACTACAATAAGATCAGATCAAGCATACAACACCATCTAAAATGACCATAAAAAGGAGTGCATAATATGACAGATTTGAGCCAAAAACTTACAAGAAGTCCAAATGAGTTTTATCATCATAATGTAACCAAATCAACTATTTCTAATCCAAATCCAAGCTTAGCATTACATAAATCCAAATCCAACACTGCTTAACCAAAATTTCCTCTTGGTTGACTTTTCTTGACCATCAACACATTTACTTGAAATTGAAATGTAAGCTTATAAAAAGCTTAAAAGGAGTTTAGACAAGCTTATTAAAGCTTCAAATAAGCCACTAACAACTTGGACCATGGAATTTGAAACTGAGAAATTTCAACAGTTAACCACAAAATTGAAACTTATATGAAAGCTTAGATTGATACTCAAAAGTAACTTACAAAGGTTTGTAAACTTGAAAGTGATACAATGAAACTGAAATTACACCATTTTAATTTAAACTAAAACGATAATAAAAAACGACATAAGTAAATTTTTATATACTAACTACTCTTCTTGCTTCTATCTTCATTCTTTTATACCCCAAGTTGCTTCTTTCTCTCTGAGTGAATCCCACCACTTGTTTTGACCTTTGGATGTCTTAGATTTGATCATGGCCCTTGATTGGTTTTGGCGGGAAAAAAAAGATTTTAACAGTGGGTGAGGTTGAGTGTGGGTAAGGGTGAAGAATTATTGTCTCTTGGATGTAGTGTTTGGAGGGGGGACAGGTTTGTGATAAGGTGAGGAGGGGGGTTAGAAAGGTTGAGTGTGCAGGAGTGTTTGCAGAAAGCAAGTGGGGGAGAAGGGGTTTGGCGCCAAAGGGAGTTTTGACCAAGGCTTTGACTGGTGATAATAATAGGGGAGGTCAAATGGTGAAAGGGTCCAAAAGGGATTAAGGCAGGGTCCAAAATTGGTGGCAGGGTCCACATGAGATAAAGGGGGTTAATAATCCAAGGGGCCTTTGTGTAAATTCTGAAAATTGAGGGACTATTACTGCCATTTCATCAAAGCTGCTCCAAGGACTAAAAGTGACACTCTCAAAAAGTATAAGGACCAAACATGCCATTTTGCAATTTTCCAGGGGCCATTTCTGCCAAATTTCAAAGTTGGAGGACCAAACTTGTAATTTTCTCAAACTTTTGATATTTTTCACCAAAGGACTAAATTTGACAAGTTATGATATTAAAAGGACCTTTGGTGATTTTTCTTTGAAATTTTGACTCGTGGACTATTTTTGACAATTTTAGAAACTGGGGACTAAAACGCCAATTAAGCAAACTTTGCTCATTTTTCATCCGATTTTAAACATTTTGCATCCGAAACATATAAAATGTAATTTTGGAATATTTTCAAGATTTTGATGCATTTCTAAGCATTTTAAACGTTTTGCGCTCAGATTGACTAAAAATGATGAGTATTTACACACTCATCAATCCCCACACTAAACTATTGCTAGTCCCTAGCAATATTTTGAGAAAACATAATGGATTTGAAACTCTTTACCAAAAGCCATTACTCGAGTAGCCAAATGTTTCGGTTCAAGTAAGAACCATGGTACACCGATAACCATGTGATTTTGAGCAAACCACCGCCTTTCAACGGATTTGATTTTGTCTTTACCGAAGCCGCTTGCTCGGACTAGCCAACTCTTAGATAAATTATCAATATTATCTTTGGTGAGTCGATTACCAATTATGGATTTTCCATCGCCTTTACCACAAGCCATAAACTTGCGGGCTAGCCAACTCTTCACTTTTAGGATATGGTGGTGAATACCATACAATTTTGGGCAAATTGCAAGCCGTCAACGGATTTGATAAATCTTTACCAAGAGCCATTTGCTCTCGGATTAGCCAATCCTTTTGTCTTCTGCACATGGCGGATCGATAACAAATGAGTAAGTGTAGAACACTTACTCCAAAAAAAATTTGGCCAAAACGGGAATTGGGTAAATAATATATGAAATTCATGAGAATTCCCCCACACTTAGAAATGAATATTGCCTCAATATTCAAAGTACCATGGTTATGCCGAAACAAAGAACGAAAAGGGAAATATTACGGCCATTATTTTGAAAGATTTTTTTTTTTTTTTTTTTTTTTTTTTAGATATATATATATATATATAACATGTGGGCAACTCCCCCACACTAGGTGGTACACACGGTGAAAACCCATGTTAAGCTCTTGTTTTGATTACCGAGTCGCTAGCTTGACTCGACCCCAATTAATTGGTTCATGGGGAAGCAAAGTGGAAGAAACAATCTCCATCGGACTTTCATTCAAGATGTTTGGACAAACATTTGAAGCACGTGAAAGTTCCACACCGATGAGATATAAATAGAACCGCTCAAAAATGATAAGTGAAAATGCGGGGTCAAAGATAGTGTCTTCATTCCCAAGGAGTGAAGATGAAGAGAATCACAAGATATTTGAGGAAAGGAAGAAAGGTCTTGATAACAATCAAGATCCATTCCTCATCCTCAAATGTAGACATATCGGGAGGAAGGGTGAAGGTAGTATCATTAATAAGCATACTCATATGATAGAGTACACCTTCCTCCGAGCTAATATCATCCTCAAGATCAAAATAGAAATGATCATGTTCCGGAGGAGATATGTCATGAGAAAGTTCACCGGAGAACTCTTCATGAAGAGAATCATTCACATGAAGTGATGTTGTGAACTCTGTTCCATCCAATGGGCTCATCACTATCCTCAACCTGAGTATCAAAGAGTGGATTCTCGAAATTGAAGTGAATTCGAGTCAAATTCAAATAGAGGATTGGTGAAAGTAGCTTTGAATGTTTCGAACAAAGTGATCAACATTCTCTATTGGATTGTTGGGATAAGAAGTGAGTGAACGATCATTGTTAATGAGACTTTCGCCTCCCGGATCGGCTTCAAATCAAAGAGTGGATTGATGCGAGTGAGTTCACCGGAGAACTCCTCAAGAAGATGATCGACATCGAGTTGTGAAAGTGATGCCTCAACGCACTCGATGTTTCCAAAGGAAGCACAATTGTCGCTAAAATCGAGAAAGTTTCCAAATGATCATTTGAACAACAAGAGGGAAGAGAATCACACATATGATCGAAGTTCCCCGTGACTCTCTCGGATTGGGACAAGGTCCTCAACACTAGACTTTATGAATTCGTCCGATTCCTTTTCGTGAACAAGTGTCAAGATGCTCGCCCCCATGTTTAGAGAGCGAGTGGGAGCTTGTGTGATAGCGAGTTGTTCGAGATGGAATCTCAACTGTTGGGATATCAACCGACGAACTTGATGAATTTTTATAAAATTGAAGGATATCAAGTGTATCCTCATCATCACCGCATCAGAATGAACGAAATTGAGAGCTAGATCTGGCCGCTTTTTGTATTTTAATTAATTCCCTAATAGAGTTTTCACCGCAACTGGGAATCTAATTTAGCACCGCTCTTCACTAACAATTCTTCCATGGATTTTGGATTATCTTGGGAACGTTTACATTCCTTCAAATCTTTCACTAAATCCAAAAGATCAAGGAGAAGATTTTGAGGAAGTGGATCAGTGAGGTGGTGCTCGATTCATTTGGTACTCGTAGAGGTTGGTCATGATATGAAGAGTCGAATTGTTACAAGGAAATGGATTCCTTGTTTGACAATCGAGCTAAAGTGAGGACCTCCACAATACTCACAACAAGAAAAGCGATGTGGCCGTGAGTCACATGTGTTGTAGTCATAATTGTTATCGTGAACCCGCCATAGACAAGCGTGTTTCCCGATTGACAATCGAATCGGAGTGTGAACCACCACAAGACTCACAACAAGAAAGAGTTGAGTCTCATGATGTGGTAGCCGATGGAATAAATCGGTTGTGTTATGGTAAGAATAGGGATCTTGGTTATGATGCACTCCGCTTCCCGACTCCACCATGCCACAACTAGGCAATTGCCACCATTATAAGGACCACCACACCATTGACAACCAAGAGGGTGAGGATAAGACATAGAAAGAATCAAAGGTTTTCGGAGGGTAGGGATGAAGAATCAAAGATGTGAGAGGGTAAAGATGGATATTTTGGATTTTGGATAAACATGTTGCAAAAACAAAGAACGAAAATCTTTTTGGGTTTTGATTTTAAAAGAAAATATAAATACATACAGATGGTATAAACAAGGAGTGAATATTCAAATCACTAATCGCTAAACGGAAGATAATCAAGCCTGACTCAAGAACAAGCGCCTAAAATTTGATGCGCAGAAACCGTCAAGGTTTCACACAAGCCCCGCCACTTGTGAATGGCGATCGTAAGAACCTTAAAACAGTTTGAACACGAACTCAATGAAGATCCGAGAGTATAGGGTCTCCCGGTCGTTATGTCCCAATGAGCTATGCAATTGATTATCAAACATATAGTGATCGGAGATTTGAGCGGAAAAGGAGATTGTGAATTAATTATAACTACGTAAAAGCCAACAAATTAAAACGGCTTAAATGCCAATTAAAGGAAATTAAAAAGATAAAATCTATTAAATAAATGCTATCACTATATTTAAAATGATGAACGTTTAAAACTTAAAACTAAAAACTTACGTTTAAATAAAAATAACGTAAACGTATAAAATAAAAAGTGAAACTTACACAATATTAAGCCTAAAAATATGAAAAATACATTTTTACAATCCTAATGTTAAAAGAAAATTTATAGAAAAAGAAAATTATTTTTATAACTATTAAATTAATTATTATTAATTAAAAACTAATTTTAACTATTAAATAATAACCTAAAATACAAGAAATTAGGAAATAAAGCTAGAAAAATAAAATTAAGACTTAGAAAATCTAAATAATCAAAATAGAATTTTCAAAACTATTTTGTATTTTTTCGATTATTTTCTATTTTCTAGGAATTAAAAACTATTAAAAACTACTTAAATTATTTAAAAATACAAATTTAACTAAGAAAATATGGAAAAATATTTTTTGGCTTTTTATATTTATCTTAACTTAAGAAAATGAAAAATTATTTTTTGAACCTTTTCTTAATTTTTGTATTTAAAGCTAATTAAAAATGCTTAAAAACTAATTTAAATTAAGAAAAATAGCAAACAAGCTTAGAAAAATCTGAAAATTTCAGGAAAACTCTAAAATAATATGAGGAATCTATGAAAAATGGAAAAACATGGGGTTGCTTGGAGGAATAAGGATCTGATGTGCCAAGTGCTTATAAATAAGCACTTGGATAAGCCAAAAGCTCACCAAAAGGCACCAACTGTTAACAGGAACTATAATATGCTAAAAATGACCAAATGCAACTAGAATAAACAAGCCTCAACCTCTGGAATACAATCTACCAAGATTTGATGATTGTGAGCTTTTTGCTAAAACAGGTTCTGGGGGGGCAACTTTGAGCTTAAAAATAAGCCACACAATAAGCTAAAACTGCAAACCACAAGTTGGAACTAGTAGTAGACCTGGCTAAGAACCTCTAAACCAAAATGGAGACCTAGGGGAGCTATGATGAGCTCTATGCAAGAGCTACAAAATCCGAACAAGCCCTCACAGCAACGATTCTCACATGGCACTTAACTCTCATTCTCAAGCTCTTTTGAGCTTATAGAAAAATTGCAAAATATACTAAAATGGGCATGAGAAAATAGACCAGGGAATATTTTAAAACAACAAGAATCACTGAATTTGGCCCAAAGATGAGCTCGTTAAAATTCCTACTAGAATGGCTCAAACAGTTTTCAGATTTTGACTTTTGAGAGGAAATGGAATGTTGACTATTATGAACTTTGGACCTAGATTAATGGATTGATTATGCTATTTAATGATAAAACAACACTGATGCAAGCTAGTTCTAAGAATTTTGAATACAAAACAAGACTTGGATTTTCTAAAAATTCAACAGTAAAGCTCTTAGGACAGATTCATTGAGATTTTGACTATAACAGTTCTAAGGTGCAAAGTGTTGACAAATATAACTCTAATTAACCTAAATGTACCTAAAACAAATAAGCTTATCCACTCCACAATCCTCTAGCTCATATTTCAAGATCAATCCAAACACCCCTTTAGTAACTCTAACAAATAACTTAATCACTCTAATCCTATAACTACTGAAGCAGACAATGAAATGAGCAGAAAACTAAGGTCTTAAAACTACAATAAGATCAGATCAAGCATACAACACCATCTAAAATGACCATAAAAAGGAGTGCATAATATGACAGATTTGAGCCAAAAACTTACAAGAAGTCCAGCTGAGTTTTATCATCATAACAGAACCAAATCAACTATTTCTAATCCAAATCCAAGCTTAGCATTACATAAATCCAAATCCAACACTGCTTAACCAAAATTTCCTCTTGGTTGACTTTTCTTGACCATCAACACATTTACTTGAAATTGAAATGTAAGCTTATAAAAAGCTTAAAAGGAGTTTAGACAAGCTTATTAAAGCTTCAAATAAGCCACTAACAACTTGGACCATGGAATTTGAAACTGAGAAATTTCAACGATTAACCACAAAATTGAAACTTATATGAAAGCTTAGATTGATACTCAAAAGTAACTTACAAAGGTTTGTAAACTTGAAAGTGATACAATGAAACTGAAATTACACCATTTTAATTTAAACTAAAACGATAATAAAAAAAACGACATAAGTAAATTTTTTATATACTAACTACTCTCTTCTTGCTTCTATCTTCATTCTTTTATACCCCAAGTTGCTTCTTTCCTCTCTCTAAGTGAATCCCACCACTTGTTTTGACCTTTGGATGTCTTAGATTTGATCATGGCCCTTGATTGGTTTTGGCGGGAAAAAAAAGATTTTAACAGTGGGTGAGGTTGAGTGTGGGTAAGGGTGAAGAATTATTGTCTCTTGGATGTAGTGTTTGGAGGGGGGACAGGTTTGTGATAAGGTGAGGAGGGGGTTAGAAAGGTTGAGTGTCAGGAGTGTTTCGAGAAAGCAAGTGGGGAGAAGGGTTTGGCGCAAAGGGAGTTTGACCAAGGCTTTGGTGATAATAATAGGGAGGTCAAATGGTGAAAGGGTCCAAAAGTGGATTAAAGCGGGGTCCAAAATTGGTGGCGTGGTCCACATGAGATAAAGGGGTTAATAATCGAGGGGCTTTGTGTAAATTCGAAAATTGAGGACTATTTCGCCATTTCATCAAAGCTGCTCCAAGGACTAAAAGTGACACTCTCAAAAGTATAAGGACCAAACATGCCATTTTGCAATTTTCAGGGCCATTTCGCCAAATTTCAAAGTTGGAGGACCAAACTTGTAATTTTCTCAAACTTTTGATATTTTTCACCAAAGGACTAAATTTGACAAGTTATGATATTAAAAGGACCTTTGGTGATTTTTCTTTGAAATTTTGACTGTGGACTATTTTTGACAATTTTAGAAACTTGGGGACTAAAAGCGCCAATTAAGCAAACTTTACTCATTTTCATCCGATTTTAAACATTTTGCATCCGAAACATATAAAATGTAATTTTGGAATATTTCGGTATTTTGATGCATTTCGAGCATTTTTAAACGTTTTAGATTCAGATTGATTAAAATGATGAGTATTACACACTCATCAAAGGCCTCGAAAACAAAGTCATGGTTATGGCATCGTCTCAATCACTTGAACTTCGGCACCATAAATGATCTTTCCAGAAAGGACTTAGTAATAGGCTTACCTAGACTAAAGTATGAAAAGGATCATCTTTGTTTAGCATGCCAATTGGGGAAAAGCAAGAAGTATGCCCACAAACCCAAACCTACAAACTCAGTTATGGAAGTTCTTCATACCATTCACATGGATTTATGTGGACCCATGAGAGTGCATAATATTTTCGGGAAGAAATATGTGTTAGTTGTGGTTGATGATTACTCTCGGTTTACTTGGGTTAAATTCTTAAGGACAAAGGATGAAACTCGAGATATCATCATTAAACTTATCAAACAGTGCGAGTTCGACTTAACAAACCGTCGGAATCATCCGAACAGACAATGGAACCGAGTTTGTTAATAAAGAACTTAGTGAGTTTTATGAAAGTGTTGGAATCGGTCATCAAAGAAGTGTTCCACGAACTCCTCAACGAGCGGTGTAGTTGAAAGACAATCGAACTACGGTGGAAGCCGCAAGAACAATGCCGATTTACTCAAAGGTTCCAATGTTTCTACTGGTCAAGCCATTGCCAATTGCATGCTACACTCAAAATTGATCCCTAATTCACACATCTCATGGAAAAACTCCATATGAACTTGTCCACAATCGAAAACCTAATCTTTCATTCCTTCGTGTGTTTGGTGCATTGTGTTATCCAACTAATGAGGGTCAAGACTTAGGAAAACTTAAAGCTAAAGCGGTCATTGGAGTATTTGTAGGATATGCACCAAGCAGAAAAGGATACCGAATCTACAACAAAAGAACCCGAAATATCATGGAAACAATTCACGTTACGCTCGATGGTGACGGTCAAATGGCTCCGGGACAACCCAGCCTCGGACCCGCATCACAACCTTCATCAAGTAGTCCCATCGCTCTACCTCACACACAATCCCTCACCAAAGAACTCCATATGTACCACCTTCGTAAGATGATTTGAAGAAATTATTTGATCCAATGTTTGATGAACACTATGAGCCAATTGCTAATGATCTTTCAAATCCATCAATGAGGTCGCTCCTATCCACATCAGCGTAGATAACCCTTCGTTTCTATGTCATTGAGTCGAAGTGCCTACTGCGATCACTCGGTATCATCTTCAATTCATCAATCATCAAGTGTACATCATGGAATTGTTTCGCACCTATGATGGAATAACCCTTTACTAATCCGAAGATGCTCCCTTTGAGAACATATTTGCTCTGAACCATCATCGAACCATCTTCATCGGGAGAAAACGACTATGCTACTGGGTTCCTCAACAACAACCACACGAACACACGAGAAAATGGACACATGATCATCCATTGGACAACATCATTGGAAATCCTTCTCGTCCGGTATCCACTGTAAACAACTTGCAATTGATGCCTTATGGTGCTTCTTCAACTCCGTACTATCAAAGGTCGAACCAAAAGACGTTAAGCGCCGCCATGAATGAAGGCAATTTGGTTCAATGTCATGCAAGAAGAAATTCATGAGTTTGATCGACTAGATGTATGGGAATTAGTACCGCTCCGATCGTGCTATGATCATTGCTCTAAAGTGGATCTTCAAAGTAAAACTTGATGAGCATGGCGATGTATTAAAGAACAAGGCTAGATTGGTTGCAAAAGGATATTGTCAAGAGGAAGGTATTGACTTTGAAGAATCATTTGCTCTAGTTGCACGATCGAGGCAATCGAATATTCACGGCTAACGCCGCAAGTAAGAATATGATAGTCTATCGATGGATGTAAAGACGACTTTTCTTAACGGAGATCTTAAAGAAGTCGTGATACGCCGACCAACAGGAAGGTTTTGTGAATCGAGCATCCTACTCATGTCTATCGCTTGAAGAAGGCTCTTTACGGTTTGAAGCAAGCTCCAAGGGCATGGTATGATACGCTATCAAAGTTTCTTCTATCCACCGGATTCAAGAAAGGAGCGATTGATCCGACATTGTTCACCGTAAAGTCGAGCAAACATTTAATTCACGTTCAAATCTATGTTGATGATATTATTTTTGCCTCAACTAACCCCAATGAATGTGACCATTTTTCTAAGGAGATGGGCTCCAAATTTCAAATGTCAATGATGGGACAAATGTCATTTTTCTTGGGATTACATATTTCACAAAGTCCCGGAGGCATTTTTATCAATCAATCTAAATATGCTAATGAAATTTTAAAGAAATTTGGATTTGACACTTGTGACACCGTTGACACTCCCATGGTGGAGCGTACCAAACCGGATGAGGACCACTTTCGGGGATCATGGTAGATCAAACGAAATTTCAAGTATGATTGGATCACGATGTACCTCACACCATGAGACTGATATCTGCATTCGCTATATGCATGTGTGCTAGATGCCGTGCTAAGCTTCACCAAAAGGCACCTTGAAGCGGTTAAACGGGTCTTCGGTATCTCAGGAACCATCAACATGTGACTTTGGTACCCGAAGGACACCGGTATGTCACTAACGACCTATGCGAGATGCCGACCATGCAGATGTCAAGATACACGTCGGAAGTACGCCCTGAGGTGCTCGTTTTGGGTGATAAGCTTGTGAGTTGGTCTTCAAAGAAACAAATGAGTACTTCTATATCATCTACGAGGTCGGATACATAGCCATGTCATCTTGTTGTGCTCAAATCCTATGGATGAGATCCCGATTATCGACTATGGCTTTGAATTCAACAAAATCCTCTCGTATTGTGATAACAAAGTGTCATTGCTCTCTTGCAACAACGTTCAACATTCAAGAGCAAAACACATCGACATTCGACATCATTTCATTCGTGAACAAGTGTAAAAAGGTGTGGTAGAACTCTATTTTGTGAGGACTGAATACCAGTTAGCAGACATCTTCACCAAAGCTATTCCTAGAGAACGTTTTGAGTTCATCCTTCCACGACTTGGTCTAAAGAGTCTTCAACCGGAAACACTCAAACGCCTTCAAGAGGAAGACGAGGAGTAAATGGTTTTCTTCATCTATCTCTTGTATATATATATATTTAAAAAAAAAACAAAATACAAAATTTCAAAACCCACAAAAGAAAATAGAAAATATAAAATTTTCAAAATCCATAAAATTAGAAAATCTTGAAAATCCCAAAATATTGTTATTTTGCCATGTTTTTCTTAATTCGATATCATCTACGGACTTTGTGTTGACATTCAAAGAATGTCACGGGTTTTAGATGTTCTTGAATGTACATAAATTGCTTAAAAAATGAGACGGAGAAAATGGTGGTTTATTGTCATTTCAAGAACCCGTTTTAAAAGGAAATAATGAGTCATGCTTAATCTTATTTTCAAATCTCATGCTCGATTCTTAAAACAAATGTTTGTCACCAAAAGACAAATGTTTTCTTTCCAAATATTTTTCCGTCTAATGATTCTTTCAAGAATATTTGTCATCTAATGAAAACAAAATTGCTTTGAAAATACCTCGGACTCTATTTTTGAAAATCATCCGGGCTTATCTTTGTCAAACTCTCTAACACTCAATCAACAACTCATGTCATTGATTGAGGGCGATAATGATTTCAATTCAATCAAAAATGTTATTTTTCAAACAATTAGCACGTAAAAGAGCAAGGTCTACTTTTGGAAAATAAAAAAGAACAATGTTTTATACAATTAATTCAAGACCTTGGCTAATGTTATGTTTTCAAAATATATTTATGCATGATTGGTCAATGGAGTTTAAAGTCTCAAAATCTAATCCTTATCAGTTAAAATGTCTTTCAAAAGCAAGTCACTATTCTCCTCAAAAGCTCTCAAAATTTAATTTAAATCAATAGAGATCACAACTCTCAAAGGATTTGAAAATTGTGATCGGGGAGAATTTGTGATTTAAATTGGATTTAAGTCGATAATTCGATAAATGGTTTTATCGTGATTAACAAGCTCTCCTCCCCGCATGTGCCAAACGATTTCAAATTTTCCATGCACATGTTAAGGGGAGCATTTATATCAAACCAAAATGGATTGAAACCGATTGATTTGTCTCTAAGTGCGGGTTTTCCCTAATATGCTAAACAATTTCAAAATCGGATGCACATATTGAGGGGAGCAAATGTTTGAAAACCACATTCTTTCCGAAAATATCTTCAATCAGTATGTGAAACAACGATTTTGATCGGGAAAGTAATGTCGATATTTTAGAAAATAATTTATCAAAGAAGTGAATTCTTCCTCTTGCCTCCATGTGTCAAACTAATTTCAAATATAAGATGCACATGTTGAGGGGGAGCCGTTTTCTAAAATATCAAAAAAAAAAAATAATTCAGGTACAAAATGCTTTGATAATATATCACAAGTACCTGGATTGATTTTCAAATGGTTTTCAATTGGTTCCAATGGTCGATGAACAATTCCAAAAGACCGACCAAATTTACTTTATGTATGGTGATATAAGGATGGTTAAGTTAGGTATTAGTCCCCACGATCCCACAGAGCCGGAGGGATCTACTAGGGACAATCCACTAGATAGTGTAGAGTCCTTAGGTATGATGAAAAAAGGAGAAAAGTGAGATATGGGAAGAGTGCGGATGAGATAGAGCTAGAACCGGAATAAACCCAACAAGGTTCTAGTAATGAAGTCTCGGTAAGCTTGAAGCGGTTGAAGAATGAAAAGAAATAAATGTGAAAGGGTGAAAAGAAATAGCCTTCCATTATTTCAACCGTAGAGGCGAAACCGAGTTCAATTCATATACTCTTGGTCATTACGTAGGTAACACCGGTATTGAAGACAAGACGTCATGGACCCGGTGACACACCGCACTACATCTTCCCAAGCTACTCAAGTTCCTCTTAAAGGACTTGTTTCATTCTCATGAGGAACCTACATTATCTATCAACTTTCTCTTAGAGATGGTTGATATTGAAGAAGGAGACCTCTCCCTAGTCTCGACATAGGAACCAAATGTGCACAATTGAGTCTAGAGCCACGAGATCATCAATAAATCTCATTAAGGACACAATCAATGAAGACTCTCTGTTTCACACAATGTGGAAAGAGAGAATATATTTTAAGAGTCCCACGATTATCCTTGTGGTAACGCTGTAACATCCGAGTGATATGCAAACATATTCACAATGAAGATGGAAAGCCTTCAGAGCCAACATCAAACAAGCTCTTGGTAGGTGGCATGTGAGATCTATCCAATAGATCAACCATGTGACAAGCGAACATAAACAATGGGGTGATTCAAAATTTTGAATCAATCACGGTTTAGATATGGATTGACGGATCTCGTTGAAAAAGCGGTCGTTGTGCTTAAAATTCTTTCTCTAGCACATCGATCGTGTATTAATATTTCAAAATTAAAAGGTGTTTATGATTGATAATTGATTTTCCTTAAAACCTTCGTTGTATTGCAAAACACTTTATTTTGAGCGATACACGATTGTTTTCAAATCTCTTTTCATCAATCGGTGAATCTCAATTCATTTGGTTCACTCACTCCGTGTTATCTTCTTTGAGGCGCTCCGGTTTGAGAACGGCTAGAGCAAGCTGCGAAACCCCGTCAAGGAGATTCTTGAATTATACACGATCACAAAAGATTGTCTTGATCAACGGGAACCGTGGGCCGTGTACCTCAATTCAACGAAGTGATGAAAGAAACTTGTGGCGCTTTATTGCTAACTTGTATGCGGTACACCCAACGCTTTGTACCGATCCAATGGAGAGGTCAATCCATAGCCGCATGCTCACACATCACATTCATTTCAAAAGAAATCATGATTAGTGCATCAATGACTCGATATTCTCACCCATGCTTCTACTATGTCGCCGCAAATATCATGAATCAACTAAAGCTTCGCCACTCGATGAAAAGAAATCATGATCCGAATGCGAGCATGTCGGTCCACCGTCACAACATCACATAATGTCAACACTACAATGGAAGAGTCGAGATTTATGCAAGTCGATGATCTCAAAGTGGCTCAAAACTCATCATCACGTGGATCGCTTAAAGACCTCCGCTTGAATTATCCAAACATGGAAAACATGAAGAATCAAAGACTACAGACTCTGAGCAATGAACTTAAACAAGAATCCAAGAACAATCTTAATGTAATATCTGTTTGTATTCGTGTAAATTGAGGTGACCTCCCCTGTGGGAGATTGTTAGGATTTAGAAAATCCGGTCATTAAAGTGTCGGTCACCCAAGTATATGTAATCGTTAGAAAGCTCGTAGTCGTAGTCATTTAATATTAATTAGTATTTAGTTAAGTAACACCGTGGAGGACGGACGGTCTTTACCCATCTGTATGCGATCCAGCACTGTAGGAGGCGAGTCTTGTAAGAAAACTATAAATGCCCTCACCTCCCAAGGTAGAGGGTTGAGCTCAATACCATTTTTCTTTCACATAGTTCCCAACTCTCTTCCCTTTCTCTCTAGAACTTTCTCTCTAAACATTTGTATACGCTTCATATGGATATGGTTTGATGTATTTGTGAAATCCTATAAGTTACAGATTCCGTAAATATCGTTTCTTCAAAAGTTAGTGGATGATAAATTGTATCATACGTTAAAAAGCTTCGTTATAGTATTTATATACGTAACGTCATTTTAAATAGTTTTTACGTAACGTTTAAATGTCTTCTTAGGGTATAACTTGGAAAATAGTAGTGTGTTGATATAATAATAACGTTACTGAGTAAACCTTCAAGTTATATGAAATATACATTTTTAACCCTAACAGTAAAACAATTACACTTTTAGTCATTTAATTTTAATATAATTATATTTTTGGCTCAAACTATCCAAATATGACATTTTAGCATTATTGGTTTATATTCACTTTTTTACCTTAAGTTATCAAAATGGCAGCTTTGATACTATCTTATGAAAGGTTACACCTTTAGTCCCTAGAGTTAAATAATTGCAAAACTAGTCCAAAACTATATATTTTACATTTGAGGTCCAAACTCTTCTAAAATTACAAGTTTTCCCAAAAGTATTTATAATATCGGTTTGTAACCTCGGATTTGCTATTTCGTAGTTTTAAAATTTGCATTTTTATTCCAAAAATCACATTTAGCAAAGGTTATCATTTCTATTTAATAAATAAGTTTCCAGAAGCTTAATTAAGCTTATAAGATAGCTTATTGACCATAATTAGCTTAATTTTTGAGTTAATGGGCCTTAAAGGCCCATTAAGGCCCGCTAGTGTCTAAAATGATCCGTTGGGTTTGAAACTTTTTGGGCTTCTAAATGGGCTTATATTAAGTCAAAATCAACTCTTACAATAGCTTATGGACTGCTTAGTTAGTGCTTGTTGGGCCTTAAGGCCCGTTAAGGGTAAATAAGAATTTAGAGACTGGTTCGAGGGGCTTAGCTTTGGAGTTTAGAAACACAGTAAACCAGCTTTTCAAGGTAGCTTATAAACATGGACTGTTTGTTTAGCTTATAAGGAAATAGTTTAAGCTTTTAGTTTGAATTTGTACACGTTTGTAAATAGTTTTTCAGGTCCATTCCTAAGCGACTTAACTGTTTATGTGAGTTTATATATTTACGTGATTTTCGATATAGGTCAAGACAACATCAAAACGTGTTATAAAATGTGATTATTAGTTGATATAAGTTAATAACAAGCATCCTAACTCAAACTTACCCATATCAAGAATCAAGATGCGACTTTGTTTCAGGAAATGTATAACGAGAGTACAAAATAATAAGTGCAAGCTTTGGCCAATTCGAACAATGTGATATAAATTTTAAGAAAGGAAATAAATGTGAATGTGAGGAAACGACTTACTACACCACAAAGGGTGGGAAAACACGACAGTGAGACCAAGGTTTGATATAAGGACCTCGTAGCTTGTAAGACCACCCAACAAAGACTCGAGTGGACCTCGTTGTTGACTCGAACTCGTATTAATTCACTTGGAACCTGCCCTTTTCCTCTCGTACAATTCATAGGAAGAAAGACTTGGAACTTGTATTTTTAGTATTGAGTTTTGAGAGGTGTGCGTATAAGGTGTGTGCATGGTTTCTATACAACCAATATATTACAAGTTGGGGTGACAAGTTGTGTAAGGGATTAGGTAAGGAGGCGTGTGTCAGGAATATGTCAAGTTACTAGTAGTATAGATAGATCGATTATGATTGGTTGCAAGAGGATCGAATTGCCACAGAAACATAAACACTTGCATGTGAGTGTGAAAAGAATTATCTCAAGTTGACAAGTTGCTAGAAACAACACAAGGTTCGGTTGGGCTTTGCTACAACAGAAGATCAAAGGTAATGAAGAAACAAAATAATATGTATCGTGACAAGGAAAGGGTTGTTGGATTTTATCTTGTGTACATAGAGGGTCCAAGGTGACTTTCTACATGACCAAGCCAAATAGAAAAGATGTTTTAAGGCTTATGATACTCTTTGGTTATATAAACAAAAACGAGGTCGCAAAGAAAATGATATATGTAAGTTTTGGTGAGTTTGATTAATACTAAGTGATAAAATAAAATGTTGACATAGCTTAGCTTTGACGTTTGTTTGTTTATCAAACGTTCGTATAAATTGAAACAAATTGTCGTTCTGGATTCTTAGCAATGTGATTAAACGAGTCATGTAATTGGTTATATATCTTCTGTGTAAATATTTTGAGTGATAGACTCAAAGTAAACGTGTGTTGAAGTGTTTATGTTTTATTTAGTTAAAAGTTTAATGGGTTAGTTAATTGGGCTTAGGATTTTGATTTGGCCCATTTAAATAATAAGGGTCCGTTTGGTTGTACTGTGGGTTTAACGTTTTGGGCTTAGGTGTATTAAGGCCTAATTGTAATATTAAGGGTTCGAATCGGTATATTAGGCTCATTAAGAGAAAAATAGGTATGAGGGGAGGGTTGTGAGTGCTTTGTGAGTGCGTGTGAGCTGTTCCAAAGAAATGTGAATCACTTAACATATATTGATTAGTTGTCGTATATATATATATATATATATATATATATATATATATATATATATATATATATATATATATATATATATATATATATAGATTTGGGATCGATGAGATCATTCTTAAAGTTCTAAAAATGAGATCATCTTAACAACCAATAGAATTAGAGCAAGTGGCATTTATGTTTTAATTAAGAAAATTACTAATTAAATGAAAAGGGCATTAAAGGTATTTCACTTCTCTTATTTTCATTAACCCTAAACAATCTCATATCCTCCTCTTTCACAATATACCGTCACTTTTGTTTCTCTCTTTCTCACATTCGGTTTACCAACCCATCTCATATCCATTCGTCCGCCAACCATCATATACCTTGATCATATCTACTTTACCGCCACCTTCTTCTAAACATCATATACCTTCGATTCGTCGGCCATCTAAACATCATATACCTTCTAAACATCATATACCTTCGATTAATCGGCCAACCATCATATACCTTGATCATATCTACTTTACCGCACCTTGATCATATCTACTTCGAGCCACCTTCTTCTAACCATAATCACAAACTCCGGACACGGATCTAGTCTACTTTATCGCCACCTTCTAACCATAATGTAAGATCAAGCTTAAAGTTGTAAAATAAGATCAAGTTTAAAAACCACTAAAACATTTATAAATAACATTTTAGCATTAATACACAAAAATAATATTTTAATACAAATTAACATTTTAGCAACTAATAACTAAATGATACATGAGTTTGAATTATCGATACATCGATAGACATTACACTAATAAATATTTCAAAACCTGATACACATACAAAAACCTGATACACATTACACTTCTAACGAAAGTGTATCACCTAGGTTTCGTAAATTTTGAAAAGAAATCTATCGAAACTTTAAAAATTTTAATTGTAGCTAATAAAAAAATTATTTTTGTTGTAAGGAGAGTGTTACTTGTCGAATTTTAGTTTGATCTCATTTTAACAACTTTAAATTTGATCTTATTTGATCCGGAATCTATATATATATATATATATATATATATATATATATATATATATATATATATATATATATATATATATATATATATATACTTATAATGCATGAAGGCACCTCACTCTTAATTTTAAGACGTACAAGAAATTAAGCATGGTTTACAACACTTTAATGCACCCAATTTTCATAATTACAACAAAGTAAGCATATTGTACAACAAAATAAAGCGTGGTGTCATTTTAAGACCAAAATTCTATCAAACAACATTAATGCTATTAAAACACCCCTTCACGAAAAATTACAACCATTTAAGCACAATGTACAATAAATTGCAACCAATTTTCGATTTACAACAAAATAAGCATAGTGTACAACAAAATAAGCATGATGTAATTTTTAATTACAACATTAATGCTATTAAAGTGGTCAATGTTATTAATGACTATAATGACTACTACTTATAAGAAAAGAAACATAGTGTACAACACTTTAATGCACATAATTTTCAGACGTACAAGACAAGAAGCATAGTGTACAACAAAACACCACATTAATGCTATTTAATGTAGTCAATTATTTAATTGGTCAATAAATACAATTAATACGATTATTAAAACACCCCTCACATAAAAATACAAATTATCAAACATATTGTACAACCAAATTAAACACAATTCTGCATTAAATTTCACTACTACAAATAATAAAGCACATTATACAATATTCAGCCCGAAGGCAACAGCCAATGGGCTTGAGGCGAAACGGGCGCGGACCAACGGGCTCGAGCCCGGCGAACACACGCCAACGGGTTCGAGCCCAACAGGCGCAGGCTATCTGAAATTCTTAATATCCGTAACTTTATTGTTAAAAACTTAATAAACTAAAATTCCATATTCATCGAAAATTTTATTTCGTGGTACCCGCACCGCAACGCTGCGGGTATCTCTATATATATATATATATATATATATATATATATATATATAATTATACGTAAAATGGTTAAATAGCGTAGTGATAGATTACATAGTGATTAGCGTTTATAAATGGTGAGGGTTTTACGGGATGTTACAAAATTTAAGTAACTTGACTAATTATAAGCTTTACTCATTTTTAAAAGCTCATTTTTAATATGCTTCGGCTTATGAAGACTTATAACTTATAAAATCTTTTATATTGTTTGATAAACAAAGCTGATTATATAAGCTATCTTATTTAGAAACTTTGTCGATCGACGAGCGTCGATTTTGTGACACCGATGGCACCACTTCGTCGGTGGTGCGTCGTTTGAGTGTTCTTTGGTTGGTGATGCAAGATTTCTGACCATGTTTTAATATTTATAATTGTCTCTGTTTACTTATGGTCCACTTATGCACTCGCGGGCGGTGTACCGGATCGTGTGTAGTGTAGTGTCGGTAAAATCGAGGTCGTCCCAAGAGCTATGTGTGATTCTAATTAAGTCTAGGTGTCCTTTGGTTTTAATTGGTTTGTAGTAGAAATGATTATTAAACTAAGAAATAAGAAATAAAAGCGTAAAATAAAGAGGTTGTGATCGATAGAGGAAAATGTGCTAACCTAATTACTCATCCTATCGTGTAATGTTCATTTTATTACTTTCAATTGATTCAGTGAGGGTTTAAGTCGCTAGGACAACATTTGGTCAATTCGTCTAACATATCAACAAAGGCTCTACCCAGGGTCAAAGGTTTACCCTTGATAGTCGAGTGGTTTTAATCGCCTAAGCCAAGTCATTAAGTACCCTACATACAAGATTCAAATAATGAGTGCGGGCGCTAGCATCTTGACACTCATCCCTAACTTCTTAAGTACATCCGGACGACCGGTGATCATTTGGTCGGTTCGCACTGGCGAGGAAGGGTCGTCGGTTGGTCAATTCTTACCTTCCCAACTCTACCTAACTACTTTGGGTCGGTTGGTCAATTCTCTAAGCAACTAGATACGACCGCATTTCAAAACTACCGAAGCTAGGGTAACTACCAACGAACTATGCATGCATACACTAGAAACAATTATATGAAAGCATGAAAACATAAACAAAACATTCAAGGAATCATAACTAGGCTAGCACCAAAGGTGTAGCCGATCATATTAAAAGAAACAATGAATTGATGTTGAACATAATGAAAGACATGAATCGTTAGTAAAAGATAAGAATGATCGCTAATATTTATCGATATGGGTGATTCCTCCGCGGAGATAGCTCCGTATGCTCGAATGATCGCGCTTTGGAACCCTCTTCACGTTCTCGACTTTGAGTTGTGGTGAATGATGTGAAATGCGAAATTAGGGCTTGTATTTATAAGCACGATCCTAGTTACGGCGTAACTTGAGTTGAGATTTACACCGTAACTTCAATAATTCTCCAAATAACACCCTCGTTAAGTAGGTTACGGCGTAACACTTGGGAAAGGTTACGCCGTATCTTCAATACATATCTCTTTTGGATGGACTACGGCGTAATGCTTGTGAGGAGTTACGGCGTAGTTGATGGAGGCGCAAAATATTTCTTGACCTAGATGATTACGGCGTAACCTTAGTTGGGAGTTACGCCGTAATTGCTGTTAAGTTGGTCTTCTAAGTCAAAACACTGGCTACGACGTAATGTGAGAGAGTTAGTTACGTCGTAGCTTCTTCACAGTTTGTTATGTACTTAAATATGAAAATGAATTACGATTATAACTCACATATCACTGAAATTGTTGTATAGTTATTCACTTATTTGTATGTTATTTACATATGATTTGCGATTTTAACTTGTTGAATCAACAAACCACCAACCTTATTCACTGCTTGACCTATTTACTTAAACATGTCACAAACGAGTTATACGCGTTATGCAGGTAGGGGTGTGCAGAATTCGGGTTTCACCCATAGAATTGAAAAACCGAAACGAAGCGAACCGAAATTGTAACCGAACTGAATTTGCCAAAACCGAACCAGATCCAAGTTAAATATTTAGTTCTCGGTTCGGATATGGTTATAACACTGAGCAAGAGCCAGACCGAAACCGAATTCATATAAATATGTATAACTTTTATATATGTATATATAAAAAAAGACATTAAAACTTTTTCATAGTATAAATATAACATTTTTTAAGTTTGAAACTTTTTTTGGTGAAAAAAAATATAATTATATAAATAAATAATTTAAATTATATAATTTGGGTTATTCGGTTTGGTTTTCGGTTATTCGGTTTGATTTCAGTTATTCGGTTCGGTTTAATCAAATTTGAATTCGGCTCGGTTCTGTTCTCGGTTTTATCCAGATTTTTTTTTAACCGAACCGATGAACACCTTTATATGAAAGTGTGAGTTAGGGTTTAATTTCTTGACATAATTAATAAACGGGTAATATTTGGATAGAGGTTATGGTAACCTGCAAATTTAAGTAGGTCAACATGACTCGATTCCCACCACTAGTAACATTGATGTGTCAATTTGTTTGTTAATTTGGGAAGTGTTGATGTGATGTTGAAATGACACAACTGACACAGAAAAAAATGCGTAATTATTGTTGAGAGTTTTCTTAATTAACTTTTTTTTAGAATTTCATTTTAGAAAGTAAAAAAAATAATAATAAAAAATGATTGAGTTAAAATTTGGATGCGATGTGCAAATCGCCACTCGATCGAGGCTTGAAGCGATCGATTACAAGTCGATCTTGCTACGTGGAACTGTCGATCGCCACTTTCCATTTAGTCCGATCGATCGCTAGGCCGATCGGTTTATAAAGCTGTATTTCAAAACTAACCGTTTTAAAATGCAACGGTTTAAAAAAATTAACCTTTATAAATACACAATACAAACACACTTCAATCCACAAATCTATTTCACACAATTCAAACTCAAAATACTTCTCAACACAAGATTTAATATGGTTTCCGTCTCCCCATTCCGGTGAAGATATGCAAGTGTCTGAAAATCAATGCAATAACGACGATGAGGCTCGAAAAACGCTATTATAAGCGTCATCGAATTGTTTGACCGGCGAAGGAGGAGAAGGAACAGATGAGACAAAACTACAAGAGTTGCAGAACGACATTACGCCGAACGAAAAGCGTGATCGACAATTTTTGTGTGATCAAGCCCGCAAAGATCGCGAGGTTCTTGACAAGTTGTGGCGGTGTGTTGGAAGATAACGAACAACGCCGGCACCAAGATCAATTGGAGCTATCGGAGAACAAAAACGATGGTGTGGGTGCATCAACTTCGACTACCAACTTGAACTCTGGAGGAACCTCTGTTAAACGAGGAAGATTTAGCTCGCTTCGAGGTTGCGGTTCTCGTCTCCCTCGTATGACTCGCATGCGGGAGCATTCGGATTAGATTTATGATTTATGTATTTCGTATCGTTTTATATTTAATATATTATTGTTTATGTATTTCATATCGTTTTTATTTATGTAGCGTTTTAATTATTAATGAAATTTTATTTTGTGTTAAAAATGTAAAAAAAAAATAAAAAAAATGAAGTTGGTCCGCCTTCTTGAGACCTGTCTCAAAATCAAAAAAAAAGAAAACCGGCGTGTGAGGAAAAATGAGGGGGATGAATCCCTATTCGGGCAGCCTAAGAAAGTGAAGGTTGAAAGAACAAGAGTCGGTGATCACTTCTTTAATCATCTCCAACTCCAAGATTCACAAAACACACCAATAAAAACAATAACAATATAAGTGACAAATCTTGTTAAACTATACCAATCACTTACTATCACCCTCCCTTCATTCACAATCCAATCCCAAAACCACTTCTTCAACAAACTCAAATGCCACCAACAACCACCCCAACCCAACAAATAACATAAAAGAAAAACATGTTTTTTGGGGCAGTACAATTAGGAATCATGGCTGCTTGTATTGTTTTATTTGTGCCAATGGGTATGGCTGGTTGGCATCTTAGCCGCAATAAAGTTTTATTCTTTAGTGGTTTTCTATTCATTTCACTTGCTGTTTGTATTCATCTCATTCCTTACTTTCCAAACATTTTTATGCACCCTAACAATATTAATAATCTTACATCATTACAACAAGAACAAGATCCTAGTCTATCATGTGTTTCTTTAGTTAATTCAGTTTCTTTTAGTACTAGCTCAAATGGGTTTTCTTGGAATTTTGAAAATAATACTAAATCTTTAGAATTTTGTGATTTTCAGAAGATGGGTCGGGTTGATGTTTCGGATCTTTTAAATGGGTCATGGGTTGTTGTGGCTGGTGATTCACATGCTAGGTTGTTTGTTGTGTCTTTGTTGGATTTGGTTTTGGGTGAAAATGAAATGGGGTTGATTCATGAGGATTTGTTTAAAAGACATAGTGATTATCATATTGTCGTTGAGGATATCGGCTTGAGGTTGGATTTTATTTGGTCGCCTTATGTTAGTAATTTGACTGACGTTGTTGATGGGCTGAAAAGGAATACTACTTTACCAGATGTGTTGGTTATGGGTTGGGTTTGTGGCATATGTTGCATTTACGGATTATGTTGAGTATGGTGTTTCGTTAAGAAAGTTGAGGGATTCGTTGGGAGATTGCTTCCGGTTGTGAACACGGATGGGAGTGATGCGGAGTGGATCGGATTCGGGCGTGGGTTGCATTTGTTTTGGCTTGGTATGCCGACTTTGATAAATGGGTTGTTGAATACTGAGGAGAAACGGGTTAAGATGACTAGTGAGATGTGTGGTGCTTATGATCAAGAGCTTTATAATAGTAAGATATTGAGGCGAGATGGTGGGTTGTTTTTGTTGCTAGATGTTGAGATGATTACTAGTAAATGTGGGGCTGATTGTTCGTATGATGGGATGCATTATAAGGATGTTGTATATGAAGCTTGTGTTCAGGTTATGCTTAATGCATTGCTTATCGAGTCTCATCAAAAGCTATGATATGGGATGGTTTTTGTTATTGTTCCACTTGAAGTAGCGACCCTCTTGAAGTTCATTCAAGCTGTTATACTAGTTACATACCATCAATATGAGCACGTCCTTTGTTTTGGATTAGATGGGGTATGCCATAACCGAAACCCAATATAGTTCTATTCTTTTCAGCACGCATCAATGTTATAAAATTGCAATTTTTTAGATGCATATAGAGTTTCCTTTTTTCTTTATTTTGGTAACATTTGATAGTTTAGCTTTACACCAACTGTATTCAGTAGAAAACATCTTTGGATTTTCAAAATTGCTGAGGTGAAAGTATACAACGTTTTTCCGTGAAAAAGATTGTACTTTTTTTTACTTTTGTTTGTTATTGGCGTGATCTTCTTATATAACCGTGTGCTTCTTGATTAGTTTCTTTTTCAACTTGCATGCTAAATATCCTCTAGTTGGGGTGTTGGTTGCAACTTCTGTCTTTATTTCACATACCAATAACTGTGTACCTTGGGATCTATGTATACAAAGAAGGAAGATTCTAAAAAGCTTGCAGGAGAGGTAACCCTCTTCCATCATTTTGAGTTTACTTCTAATATGATCTGTATTTTCTAAAACTGTATATGTTTGATTAGTGGTGGAGAACTGTGACTCTTCTTGGAATAGATAAGAGTACATAAATATGTGTGTGAGCGAGCTTAGGCCTTTAAGTCGACCTATTTAAGATCATAGGACTAAAAAGGTTCAAAACCATATAATTATTCAAGGACTCAAGCTTAGCAGTCACTTACTGTATGTCTGTGTAATCAAAGGGGTGTTTGGGAAAGCTTATTTAAAGAGCTCATTAACGGATGTTGTATCGAAACACAATTCAAGAGAGTGTTTGAGATGGCTTTATCAACTTATTAGTTATTACAAATAAACTAATTCTAGTGTGTGTTTAGATTGCTTGATTATCTGCTTATTGAATCGTTTTAAAGCAGATTAGCTATCACAAACACTCTACTAAATTACTTCTGTAGTTATTTTAAAACGTAAGCACTTTATTAATAAGCAGGGTGGTACCTGCTCATTTTCAAGGCAGATAAGCACTTTTAAACAGAAATCCCGAACACCATAAGCTGGTCCAAAACAAATGATTAAAACATCATAAATAAGCTGATGAGCATAACTGCATTAGCTTTTTTTGCTCCATCCAAACACATAAAAGGGCTTATTAGTTGTACCAGAACACTGGTACACAGTTAGATGTGTAAATAAGCTAACCCAAACACCCCCTAAAGATATTACTGTCAAAGCATAGTAGTACAGGGTCAAGCCAAGGGTTTGCTTTTGAGTCATTAGCTTTTTGCCTTTAGCTGTGGATGAGTTTCCAAACAACGAAGAGGATTATGTTCTCGGGTAGATGCTTTTCAGCTCTGATGTCATGTTCTACGAGGCAATGCAAGATTGTAACACAAAATTGAAGATTTTGAGGAACATCAAAGGTCGTCGATTAAGCTGGACTAACACAAAGGACATGATATGCAACATGATGCAGTATTTGGAGTTTATATTAGCAGCATTACCTTTTCTATTAGTTCACCTTGACACATTCTGATCTATTCATTGCTAATCTGTTGTAGCTAGTTTGTAATAAAAGACGCTTGTTGAAATATTGTGGATGATAATTAAAATTGAACAGCTGATAATCATTTGTGCAGCACAAATGATTTATTTTAGGAGAGACAGCTCTTATTTAAATTGTTCTCAAGCCGAAGTGTTTTTTGTGCAGGTATTAGAATGTTGAACTTTCAATATTTCCAACACATTTCTCATGACAACAATTACACAGCTGCATATTGTTGTCATCTAATTTGCTCTGTGGCATTGTCATAGCAACTTGTTAATACTTTTATGTTAGCAAATTGAACTTGCTCTTCATTTTCTTAACTCATAGTTCAGATAAGCTTTTTCACTTCATCAAGATTTCATCATCCTAGAATGTTCCGCTCACGAGACTTCTTGGGAACATGCTGCTTTATAGTGTTATCAAGTGGTAACTGTTACCCCTAACTTGCTACACCTGATATGGAGGTTTTATGAAATTTGAATTATTCCTTTACGGGAACTTTTTTATAGCTAGGTTTACCTTTCTTGCATGTAGAGTTAGGAGTCTATTAATCATTGACGTTGGTCTCTTTTCATCCAAAATGATGAATGAGCACTTGTTTTGATAGTTCAGAAAGGCCATCTGTGCAATTGGTTAGAAACTAAATATTCAGACTCTTCCATATTAATCCACGCTCATGGAGTAGTTTATAATTTCAGATTTTAACATGTAGCTTCTAAAATATCTGTGTTGTGGTTAGTTGGGTGAAAAACTTATCTGCACTTGTTTTTTTGTCAAATACGAAGTAAAGGCAATGTTCGTTTCTTAGACGCACCACAATAAGACCTGTCAAATGGTCTCGACCAACTGAATGTGAGTATCAACAAACGATAAAACACTGGAACTTTTCATAAATGTTATCTAATTTATACAATTAACAAAACTGAGAATAGTCAAAGACCAAGTCCAAAAGGCATACCAAAAAGACTAGGCTCTATGCTTAAGATCAAGTATATGAAAAGTGGAAAATTTCCTAAGATTGGAACTGCTTGCCCTCAAAGCTCTGTCCAAAATTCCAGTCCTTAGACGCACCACAATGATGAATGAGCACTTGTTTTGATAGTTCAGAAAGGCCATCTGTGCAATTGGTTAGAAACTAAATATTCAGACTCTTCCATATTAATCCACGCTCATGGAGTAGTTTATAATTTCAGATTTTAACATGTAGCTTCTAAAATATCTGTGTTGTGGTTAGTTGGGTGAAAACTTATCTGCACTTGTTTTTTGTCAAATACGAGTAAAGGCAATGTTCGTTTCTTAGACGCACCACAATAAGACCTGTCAAATGGTCTCGACCAACTGAATGTGAGTATCAACAAACGATAAAACACTGGAACTTTTCATAAATGTTATCTAATTTATACAATTAACAAAACTGAGAATAGTCAAAGACCAAGTCCAAAAGGCATACCAAAAGACTAGGCTCTATGCTTAAGATCAAGTATATGAAAAGTGGAAAATTTCCTAAGATTGGAACTGCTTGCCCTCAAAGCTCTGTCCAAAATTCCAGTCCTTTGGAGCAACAGTATAAGATGTAACAGTTAGGCCATCACTGCTAGTGACTTCAAATGAAAGTGGTTGATTTTGAGGTCCGCATTTATATGCCAATTCTGTCCCCAGTTTCTGTTCATTGGAAGCCAGCGGTTCTTGAACCCTTAATCTTCACAGCCAATACATCTCCTGCACCAGCAACATTGTTGATGAGTACCGATAAGAATATGCTGCCTCCATTAATAGTGAAACGAATCCTCCATCCTTTCTGCATTTGATCCTGTCAACAAAGATGCAAACATATTAGGAAAAAATTAGTGAAACCAACATTCATCTTGACGAGCATCACAAACGAAGTCCAACATAAATTAAAGAGTAACCTGCAAAATACATCCCTGCGGCTTGCCGGTTTTCACACTAAACATCCATGTCAGAAACTTTTAGCAATAATCATCCCTCTACTAGTAAAAGTTCACATTACATCTCTAGGGACTAAATGCTGTTATCTACTGATAGTCAAACACACTTCTTAATAAAATGATTAAAATCACTCCCAAACACCCTTTTATTCATTTCGTCTTCTTCTTATCACCATTATCATTACCCATCGTCCTCTTTTTCTCACTACTTCCACCACCATAAAATACCTAAACCACTGAGCATTAAATCACTTTCAACAACTATAAAATACCTAAACTCGTAAAATATTTATACCTATCATTTCAAAATCAGATGGGAGCCTTGAGCCTCAGTTTGTGCATATACAGTCGTGTGAGTTTAGGGGTGGTTGGTGTAGCTATTTTGCAGGGCTTATCTACGTAATGAAAAACAGAATAAGTAGGTAAGCTTGTTTCTAATAGCTTATGAGCTTAACAACTTCCCCTTATGGTTTATTTAAGTCCATATACTTAAGCTGATAAGTTCATAAAATGCTATAAATTAGCTTTACCTGCTTTTCCAATTTTCATCAAGCCAATATGCCCCTACAAATTGGCTAAAACAAACACCCCCTTAGTCTATCTAAGCTCTTTGCCACTACAAGATAACTAATGCCTAAATTAGTAAATTTCCTATAAGGCTTTAACGAAGCTTCTTAGGTGGGTGTTTGATACTTTGATTAGCTTTTTATAAGTTAATGAGCTTATTTATAGCTTGAAAAGCTAATAAGCCCACTTTTTCCGGCTTATCAATCTGAAAGTATGGCTTTATAAGCCATAAGCTCAACTTGATAAACTTATAAGCCAAAAAAAAGGTGGACTTATTAGCTTTCCAGATTTCAAATACGCTCATAAGCCAGAAAATTAAGCTTCATCCTCACATTTAAGCTATAGAATTGAAAAAAACTAGGCATCATCAAACTATAGTAACAATCTGTTGGGAAACACCATCATAACACCCAAAACCACACACTTAAGCAAGGGGTGTCGTGGGTTGCCTAATTCTCTTCATTTGGGCCCCACGTGTGCCACATCACCTTCACATCACTCCAACACACTCACTTAAAAATACCCCCCAATCACAACTAACTCACTTCTCTTCATTTGGGCCCCACTCACCCTCTTTTTTTTTCCTTTTCCATATTTTCCAAACACAATTAAATTCATTTCATTCATTTAAAAAAAATACAACATACAATACGGAAAATAAAATAAAAAACATACGAAAATTTTTAAAAACATACGAAAAATAAAAAAACATACGGAAAATAAAAATCATACGAAACTTAAATAATACAACTTCATTTGTAGTATTTTGCTATCAATTGCCTTGTTTCTTCGAGGATCGTTCTTTTGGCTCGGAAATTTTCAATATCATGCATGAAACTCCAATTCAAGACTCTTGCTCAGACTTTTCTTTCATAATCCTCGCCTCGTACACTTCTCGTGCTCATCAACTTTACGTTTATACTCTTGAGCTAAAGCTTCCGCAATAGCATCCGATTGACTCCCGGTGCTCGTTGACGACTCCACCGATCTAGATTTTTTGCCGGACGAGGCTTGCTCATGGACGAGCTCTAGGATCGTGGCCGAATAATTCGGCGATATTATCTTCATTGATCCTCCGTAGCGTCCCATTTGGGATATTCTCTCAAAACCTTCCATGCCGGAACCATACTAAACTGCTTCCATTAACATTTTTAAAGCAAGTCTTGCATTCTCAATGTGATCAACATCATTTTCCCGGATCCACTGCAAATGCTTGTAAAACCATTAAACCGGTGGTGATTGTCTTGGATATTGAAAAGGTTGAAATCCGACTTGCGAAGAAGTGTTTGAGCTTTGAGACGATGGGGTGGACGGGTTTGACGAAGACGAGTTGAGGAGATTCATAAACGACATCTCGTTGGGATCTTGGGACATTTTTGGTTGTGGATTAAGATGATGAAGATAATTTATTTTTGGTTGTGAATGAGAAGTGTGAATGTTTTTGTAAAAAATGGGTATTATTTATAGAGAAAAGGGGGTATTATTTGGGTTTGAAAATGAAAAAAAAAAAAAAAAAAAAAATTTGACCGTTTGATATCAAACGGTTATATTGCAACGCTTGGATTTTAAAGTCTTTTGTCTTTTACCATGTCGTTTGAACGACGAGCACACAATTGGCGAGAAGACATGGTGTCGTGGCGAGGGCCGAATTGAAGTGGCGAAGCCGCCACGTTGGAAACGGCGAGGAACGAATTTTCGACACCCCATGCTCTTATAATTGCAGGAAACCTTCCTTATGATTAGAAATCTTTAAAGAAAAAAGACTTCTAACCAAGATAAAAAGCCCTCTGCACTTCAATTATCAATAAAATTTCTCATTTGATCTTTGTTATTAAAGGTCCATACATCACTAAATTCAGCTTCACATCCTTCATTACTCACTTAGACTGCTCTTTTCAAGAGCATCATTTGAAATTGTTTACAAGAGCATCTAATAAAGCAACACTCAACTAAAAGTGTATTTTCTAAGCCCTAAATGCACCTACTTAATAAAATTAAAATATATCAAATCAACTAATAGCATTATCAAGGGAAGTACAATATCAAAATAAGTTAGTCGAGAGCAGTTAAATTCGAACCTCCGATACTGAATAGGCATATTAGAAGCTTTCCAAATAGCAATCTTTTCAAAAATCTCAATAGGCAAAACAAAATGCTCATTAGGAGGGTTACATTTCCCACCACCTTCACTCGGAAACCCATAATTTGGAGCACAAAAATTAGTAGCAGTGACAATAATAGAAGTGCCAGGAATGCACCACCTGATATCCTCAACACATTTCACCTCAAAACAGGCCCCACAGATCTGTCCTTTTTCAAACAACACTGTACTTAGTCCTGCTGTTGCTTTCCCGTACCCTGCTTTTTCCAAGTCCCCGTATCCACACGCGCCACCCACAACGTCGCGTGGGTCCGCTGCTGCGTAGTAGGTGGCGCGTGCTGATTTCCATTCGGAGGAGAACTCACCTGACGGCGGTGATGAGGGGAAGTAGTGTGCTGAGGTTAGGAGTATGGTGTTGAGTGAGAGTATGAGGAGTGTGAGTGATGATGATGACGTCATCTTTTAAGGATCTTTGTCTGTGTTTTTGTGTGTGTTTTTGGTGCTTTAGTGGGCAGCTTCCACTATACAAAATGATGTGAGAATATTGTAGTGTAAGCATAAAAAGAAGAGTAGAAAATAATACTACAACTTTGGACCTACTACAATTATATTCTTTGATGATTTCACATGGTGTATGCTTTACATTTTACAAGAGTCTATTTTAACTTTTTAAGCGGGGCGGGCCTGGATGCTTTTCGAAAACTCGATTGATATTTGTTGCGTACTGTAAATTATATCTATATACTAAAAGGCGTTTTGTGGGGGGCCCAAAGCAAGTGGTTTACATGGTCATTAGTATCTTAATCTCACATTGTATTGGTTGTTTCTATGTCATTAGTATAATTTTTTACACCTGCCATTCTATGATTGGCTAACAGATTTAATTGCACCAAGCGAATGAACAGTACGTCGGTTCCGGTATTGTAACGCCTCCTAGAAATTTCCACATCCACGCCTCTTTCTCCTTCATATCATCAAAAACCTATCATTAAGCACACTCCCAAACTATTTGTGTCTCTCCCTAAACATCCTCTCTTTCTTAATCCATACCAAAACCGGTTATCATTATTTAAGATAACTGCTTGAATCTATCCTAAAATCTTCTCCTTCCTTGGACATCATTAACAGGTATCCTTTAGTTGTTTGGTAATTTGTTTTTGCTTTTGTACCTTTTTTTCCTTAGTTTAATCTTATGGTTTTCATCACTGATGTGGTTCATAATTTAAAGTTTTCATAACTGATTAGGCTTAAGTCGAGAAAAAAGCATAATAGTTTTTTGTCAATTACATCACATTTCCAGAAGCATCTCAATCGTATTGTTAAATTTTGGTATTTTTTATATGATGTTCTTGGGATGTGTCGCTCATTGCGTTTTTGTTTTGTTTTTTCTTGATGGGTTCGTGTTTACCCGCGTTTAAGAAAATAAGATTTCCTGATAATTTTGTTAGATGGGTTGATTTTGATTATGTGGTTCGTGTTTTGTGGTTCGAGATAGGATGAAGAAGTGCGGAGTTTGAGGTTTTGTGGTTCGAGATAGGATAAGAGGTGAAGCGCTTGCTGGTGTGGGAGGTGGTGGGCGAGGATCGGGTTGGCTTCGAGCCAGAGGAGTTGTAATGCAAAAATCACACGACCAACTAAGGATTATATGGTTGGGAAGTAAGTTTTACTAATGTCGCAATTAATCTTATATTTTAATCATGTTTTCCATATGTTGGCACATTCTTTTTGTTAATAATCAGGTTCTTCCACCACATTAGTAAGATATCAATAAGGTTTTTTGTATTTGTGGTATTTTAGCAATAAGGATTTGTGGTATTTTAGCAATAAGGATTTGTTTATGTATAATTAGAGATAAGCTTTTTACGTTTTAGGTGTTAGGAATGAGGTGATACAAAGTTACTAATACGAGCAATTCAGGGGGCGGAGAGAGCTAGAATGGAACCGACCGAAGCTGAAGACGGAGACTATTAATTTAAGATTAGTTGTTCGAAACCAAGTAAGTTCAATGCTAATTATTAGTATAGACTTACATGTTGAAGTAAAGTGTTGTAATTAACAAAGGGCACTGATGTTGATTCATTTGTAAAAATGGTGATTGCTAACCTTACAAAGGGTCAAGTGCTAACACTAAGTAGGATACTCTACATCTATGGTATGTGAATTAGATTTTGATTACTGAAATCAGTTTTAGTTCGATGACATTGCGGCCTCACTTGCAGGTGGACATATACAATAATCAGCTTTGATATGTAATATTTCATTGCTGCTGTGGCAACATATGCAGCGCCTATTTCAGTTGTCATAGGAGCACCATGAGCATCCAGAAAAGACGAATACACGGCAAGAATTAAGGAGGGCAAAATCTGTTGCTGCTCATGCTTTCAATGGGTTTTAATTTATTAGTAAGAATGATGGTAGTGCAACATGAGCTGCTCTAAACAAAAGGTTTAATGATCTCTTTACTAACCATCTTTATATGATGTTGAAATAATATTTTTAGTTGACATACATGAATATACAGTCCACATATGCTACTTTCGTACGTATTTGTGAACTACGTGTTTTCTTTACTTTAAAATAAAGACATTCGAATTGATGTGGTCATGTACTTTAATTTATTAGCCTACATAATCGACATCAACATTGTATGTTCCTTTAAGTACATTTTTTATTGATATTGGTAATTGTTTAATGATATTTTTGTTGTCATAGGTAGCGATTGCAAACCGATAAGACAATCAACCAATCATCAAATCGATGGTTCACGGTTTAGGAGCAGACTACAGAGGTAGCGTTTGCCCACTTGAATGCAGCCTCGCGGACTACAATTGATAAGCATCCCAAGTTATTAGCCTTATTCTTGGCGTTGAGGTATAATTTTATAAAACCAAATTTTCATGTACTCAAAAGTTGTATTTAATATAGCAATAATTATCTTTTTATATCATTATGTGTGTGTTTTGTGTACTTCATGGACTCTTCACAACAGTAACTTTGCTAAGTTGTGGTGTATAGAGGAGTATTGTATTGGGTGAATATGGTGTCCGAAAATGGTTAATGATGGTGATATGATTGCACCACTTTGGATAACATCAACACAACAAATAATATAAAAGTTCACTATCACACTATTAGTCTATTACGTAATAATATTTAAAAGTTCGTATAAGCTAACATTTGAGTTGGGTATTGTTCGGTTGTGATAAAGACCCAATCTTTTAGTCTTTAGAGTCAAATCAAACAAAATAAAAAGTGGGTATTCTTCATTTCAAAAGATACAATACCCATAAAGTTTTTATGCACAAAAAAGTTTCAGATAGTTGATTTCATGATGAATATGAATACTCATAATTGGTAAAATTTTTGATATGTTGTAGGTGTCTTGGAAAGATGGAGGATATTTGTTTATTTTGGAGAAATTAGAGATACACCCAGTAGGAGTCGAGGTGCAGAATGTGGTCGTAGGATTCACCTCAATATGCTTACACGTCCAACCATTTCACAAAGTAGAAACAGTGTAAGTTCTTCCATATGCATCATGTATTGCCAATTTATCTATCCACAAAACGCAAACAAGGGCCGGATTGAGCAGTTGTTCCGCCAGAGACAAGCGGCTTGATCACCGATGCTACTTATTCATGTGATAGCCGGTTTGCTATACTTTCTTCATCAACACTGCGTTGCGATGCGGATCGATTCAGTGACTTATTTGCCAAATAATCCAAAGTGAGTAGTTCTTGGGTCAACACTCGACTTATGATGTACATTTTGTATCATAAATGATAGCTATTATTAGCACTATTATCACTTTTACAAACTCATACATTCTTTTTCTTATTCTTTGATTTGCAGGAACTTTAGATCATTTTCTTCTGGTAAATGAAGTTCGTCATAACATCAGTTATACTTACATTAGACAAAGTTGACGTGACAGCACCTGCAAATAGGACGACAACAATGAGTAAACTTGAAATTTCATCAAAGATGCGGACAAGGTCGAGTCATAGACTAAAGGAAATACACAAGACGTATAGAAACAATAATTGTTAGTGCTAACTTGGTGGTTCCAAAACAATAACTGTTAGTGCTACCATCGTGCCAATGTTGGCCTTGATGTTATTATTATCTTTTTAACCGGTCAATTGGGTTTTAAGATGTACATATACATTGTGGCAAAGATGGTCATGGCTTTCCAGGGTATGATTGTATTTAAATTATGATTCAATTGTTGGGTCAATATATGTCAGCATTCCCGCAGCAAAGCGCGGGCACACCCGCTCGTTTTTACAAAAATCCGTGATTTTTTAAAATGAATCGGGTCTTAAAATTATATATCACATATAAATAATACTTAATCCACTAATATGTCCTCTCTCTCTATATATACTAGGAGGGTACCCAGCGTTGCAAATGGTGGTACCCGAAATAAAAATTTCGATGAATAATGTATTTTAGTTTATTATGTTCTTTTAAAATAAATTTACCGATGTCAAGAATTTCAGATATAGCGGTGCCGTTCGGGTTCAAACCCGTTGGCCCATGTCCTTCCGGCTCAAGCCCATTTGGCCGTTGCTGTCTGCTCGAGCTTGAATATTTGTATAATGTGCTTTATTAGTAGTAGTGAAATTTAATGCAAGAATTGTGTTTAATTTTGTTGTACAATATGTTTGATAATTTGTATTTCTTATGTAAGGAGTGTTTTAATAACTGTATTAATTGTATTTATTGAACAGTTAAATAATTGACTATATTAAATAGCATTAATGTGGTGTTTTGTTGTACACTATGCTTCTTGTCTTGTACGTCTGAAAATTATGTGCATTAAAGTGTTGTACACTATGTTTCTTTTCTTGTAAGTAGTAGTCATTATAGTCATTAATAACATTGACCACTTTAATAGCATTAATGTTGTAAGTCTGAAAATTACATCATGCTTATTTTGTTGTACACTATGCTTATTTTGTTGTAAATCTGAAAATTGGTTGCATTTATTGTACATTGTGCTTAAATGGTTGTAATTTTTGGTGAAGAGGTGTTTTTAATAGCATTAATGTTGTTTGATAGAATTTTGGTCTTAAAATGACACCACGCTTTATTTTGTTGTACAATATGCTTATTTTGTTGTAATTCTTAAAATTGGGTGCATTAAAGTGTTGTAAACCATGCTTAATTTCTTGTACGTCTTAAAATTAAGAGTGAGGTGCATTCGTGCATTATAAGTAGTATAGATATATTACTATCAAAACTCAATATTCTCATAGACCTTAGAGCATGTTCAATCATAACATCATAACACCAATAACACCGTTCACGTCAGCACCACATCAGCTTTAACATTTAACATTAACATCCCCAAAAACCACCCACAACAATAACATCCCAATATGTTAGGAATTAGAAATTCCAGGTATTAAAGAGTCGGTCACCTCACGTATATGTAATCGTTAGAAAGCTCGTAGTCGTAGTTATTTTAAGCTAAGTAGTATTTAGTTAAGTAACACCGTGGAGGACGGACGGGTCTTTACCCATGTGATGCTTGATCCACCCGTTGTGTGGCGTTTATGTAAGACTATAAATACTCTCTACCTTGCAAGGTAGAGTTGGAGCTCATAATAATATCTTTCACTTTCTCTCACTAAGTTCCCTAAACCTCTAACTTTCTCTCTAGAATTCCATTTATACGCCAACTTGGTGTTTTGGTTTGATGTGTAAGTGAAAACTAATATCCTTCAATTGGTATCAAGAGCCATGGTTAGATCATATCTTGCACATCTTTGGATTTCTAGTGGTTTTAGGTGGTTTTGAGTTTGAAAAGTTTAGTGGTTTGTGCATCATTTGGTTGATTTCTTGTGTTAAAGCTTGGATTTTGGTAGTACTTTACGTTTAGAGTCATCACAAGTGTTTAGGTTTTCATTTGGTATGCTTGAATAATCTTGGTTGGGTTGTTTTTGGATTGAAAAGTGATGTTTGTGAAGTTTTCTTGCTAGCGACTTGACCCACGGATTATATTTCCTTGTAGCGACTTGCTTTACATTTTGTAGCGAGTTGAAGTTTTTGGAGCTAGCGACTTAGGCTTAGCGACTTACAAGACAAGTAGTGGATTCTCCACCACGGGTAGCGACTGGTGTTAGCGACTTGGCAGTAGCGAGTTGCTATTTAGCGACTTGATTCTTTAGCGACTTGAATCTTAGCTAATTGTCTGCCAAAAATTCGCTAGCGACTTGAGGCTTAGCGAGTTACTATTTAGCGACTTGCCTTTGTTTAGCAACTTGGGACTTTAGCGACTTGGTGGTATAGCGAATTAGGTGTTAGCGACTTGGTGCATTATCTTCTAGCGACTTGGGTGATTTTACGGTTTCTCTTGATTTAGTAAAATCCCGTGAAAGAATCCATTCTCGGTTTAATCATAGAGTTATAAAATCCCGTATAATCTGTTAACATGTCTACCAACGTTCCTACTATCATCTCCATCGCTGTCGAGGATGTTCAAGCGGTGGTTCAGATACTCGTCCACCCATGCTTGATGTAACAGACTACGATTCTTGGGCTCAACGAATCGATTGTACTGTCTTGGAAAGGAAAATGGTGTCAACATTCTCAAATCCATTGATGAAGGACCGATCGAGTTGAGACGACTAGAGATGTACTTGATGCATCGTGAAGATGGAACTCGATTTACGGAATGGATGGACCAAAGATGTATGATGAGCTTGATGATAAGGAGAAAAGAGATTCGATGATGATATCGGGGCTTCAACATTGTTCTTCAAGGTCTTCCTAAAGACATCTACAAGTCGATCAATCACAACACCAAGCAAAGGCGGTATGGGATAATGTCAAGATGCTTCTCTCGTGTTCGAATTAACTATGGAAGACAGAGAATCACAACTCTATGACGAATTTGAACACTTCAAGATGAAACCAGATGAGAGTGTCTATGAGTACTATGTGAGATTTCATAAGTTGGTGAATGATATGAGGAACATCGAATGACTATGCCTAACATTCAACCGAACTCAAAATTTGTGAACAACATGAATCCCGAATGGCACAAGTTTGTCACCTCCGTGAAGCTCACTAAAGGATTGAAGAATACAAACTATGAGCAACTCTATGCCTTCCTCTTTCGTAATGAGAGACATGCTATGTTTGAAAAATGATTCTTAATCGTTCAATACCAACCGTGGAGAGACAAGCTCGCCTAATGACTCAACCGCCTTCTACTCAAACATCGGAATCACAACCAAAGCCTCACAAGTCATACCCATGGGTAATGGTAATCACAAACTCATTCCCGATCCTATGTTCAAACAAGGCGATCTTTGATGCACACGTGGGTAACATCATTAATCAACTAGCTCTTCCGATTAGTCAAAACATGAATTCTCTCCCACAAACCAACAACAACCTCGAACAAACATCTAACCCACACAATCAAGCTCTTGTTAAAGATGGGAGGATCGTGGTGCAACCGATTCAGAAAGACAAGATGATCGGGGAAGAGGTGGAGCCGGTAGAGGTTATGTTGGTAATCGAATCGAGGAAGGAATGGTAATCAAGGTCAAGCTAAGCCGATCAAATGTTATAACCGTGGTGGTAAGGGACACATTGCAAGGCGCACATCTCCAAAGCGTCCACAGAATCGCCGATTATTTCAGAGATAAGATCTTGCTTATACAAGCTCGGGATAATGGTGCCGCTGGATGAAGAGGAATTGTTGTTTCTAGCCGAGGGCAATGCCAAGACCTATGATGCGAGATGTGGATGAGCACTTATTCAGAGATAGGTCACAATCATCGAATGCCTTTCAAGTCGCCGATTGTGATGCATACGACTACGATGTGGATGATGGACCCTCTGCGCACACAATATTTATGGCTAGCATTTCTCCAATGGTTTCTCCCAAGGTCTCTTCTTCACCACAAGTCGCCCATCCAAAGACAAACTCATCTCGAGGTATTAAAATTATACGATGATGTTGATGTGCAAAGATGCATGACAAAGTACAATCAATCGAAACTATTGAATCAAATATTGAAAATATGGGTAATATCAATGTTGTCCCATATGATCAATATGTGAAACAAAGTGAAAGTGAAGTTGTACCAAGTGATGCATCTTCTGCGATCAACAATGTCTATGTTTTTGATGAATACACTGCATGTGCCTCGATGATTCAAATTTCGAACTAAATGCCTATAAAGAACGCGTTGCTATTTATGAACAACGTGCAAAATTTGAGTTGACCACACATGAGCGTGAAATGGATAACCAAGTGCGCATAATCATTAGAAAAGTAATTTTAGAGAAGAAGTATTAAAACAAGAATTAAATTCCTTGCAAGAAAAGCTTTCTAAAGCGCTAAGCAAAAACAAGAACTTCAAGAAAATGTGAAAATGCTTAGCAAGAATTTAATGCAAAGGAATCAAAACTCTTGAGAGATTTTTCTAATTTGAAAACTTTGAAAACAAACTTGAAAACATGTTGTACATACAAGGAACACCATTCGACCGCTCACATGATCACTAAGCATAGAGTTCTAGCGATAAGCATAGTGTTCCCATTATAGATAAACCCAACCCCGAGTACGGGAAGATAGCAAAAGCGACTCAAAGTGTGATCTATGATGGCAATGAGATTCTTAAACCTAGACAAAACCTAGTTGCTCCGAGTGCACAAAGGAAGATAAGAAATTAGATGAAATCACTAGGAGAAGATGAATAAGAAACTAAATGATCCTAAAAGCAAAGAGAAGAAAGTAATTATCACTCCCCATGACTACAAAAAGGAGAATTGGATCTCCCGAACATGTTTAAGCCTCAAACATTGTTGACTCCCGAACAAGTGTTCGGAAAATGGACTTAGATAAGGAAGCGTAAAATATTGTTGAAACAAATCCTCCCTTAGGAAAATGCCTAAAGCAACCTGTGTATCCTCCCAATACGCCAATGCATCTAGTTCCTAGAACGATTGCTACTAAAAGCAAGATCTTAATCGGTCAATACGTTATTTTTCAACTATTTGTTGATTTTGAGAAAACTTGTAAGAAAAGGATCACACCCACTGGGATTATCAAGGGAAAGGGTTTTGAACAAACAAAAGAATGCTATTTAAGCGAGGTCATGCCTTTCTTTAAACTTCTAAAAGATCACTGAGAGTCTTAAAAGGGGATACATCTTGATATTAAGGAATGGAAATAGAATTTGATGCAATGATAGTTGAAGTTAGTGACTATGAGCGAGCACTAAAATATAATGAGATTGAGAGGAAGAACTTGCATACACTAAATGAGAACCCGATTTACGAATGTATTGCTCAAGATGTGTTTTTCATCGCTACAAATTGGTCTATTAATGCTTCTCAATTTCATGAATTATCTGTTGCCTCGAAAGTCTCCCATGATCGTGTCATTGAGCTTGAAAACTAATTCTAAACTAAACGAGAAAATTGAACTGGATGATCACGACAATTTGGTTAAACATTTTCTAAACTAGAAGTTGAGCATTTTAATTTACAACTAAAATATCAACATCTTAAAGAAAATGTCAAAACTTTAAATATCAAGACATCCTCGGATGCTCCGAGTTTGATGCGATTGTTCAAATTAACAAACGTGATGAACGATTCAAGCTCATTGCAACACGATCGAAAGTTGAAAGCCCAAATCTCTCAATTAAAGGGTCAAACGAACAATATGACGGGCTCCCAAATGCCTCCTCCTTTAGATTCTCGTAATTCTCAAACGTTTCATCTTCAAAACCTAGTAAATGCATTACAAAAGGAAAACGAAAGTTTTCTAGAAGAAAATAAAAGGTTAAACGTCATTTCAATGAGTTATTTGAATCAATAAAGGTCACTCATAACAAAATAACGAACAAATAGCTTCATTGCAAAAGGAAATTGAGAATCAAGAGTCGTAAAAGGGAAAATGCCAATGACCAATGGGGAGAATGGTGTATCAATGGTTCACTCTTGTAATAAATATGCTTTGTGCATGAAATATGTCCTCCTCATCTCGTGAACAACAAACTTGCTGCTCAAACATACTTCTCATCCCTTAAGGATTGCCTAGAATGTCTGCGTGAGATTGTTGAAGAGGATAAGTTAGAGAAACCTCATGATAATGCAATTAGACATGCATGCTTATATGCCAAACGATCTCAAGAAATCCTAGAATGCTTGATCACAATATGCCCAAAATCCTTAGGTGAGAGAGTTAATCCGTTGATTCCATGCTCGATGCCTAATGCCAAGTATGATACTCATTCAATGCCCAATGTTTTGAATGTGAATCTTAGTGTGCCTTTAAGTAGTTCGATTCGGATCGTCAATGCTATGAAAGAGAACTCAAGTGTGCCTTCTAGGACTACAAATCCCAAAGACTTCTAGTTTTAAGAAAGTAAACCTTAGTTTGCCGCATGTAGTTCGATCCCAAAGACATCTAAGCAGTGATGCAAAGAATAGTAAAACCAACTAATGTTCCCATTCCTCTACAGAGTAATGTCGGTGACATTAAAGGAGCGGTCAAAGTCTCAAGACAATACAAGGAATGATAGGACCTCGCAAGCTAAGAATGCGACCGGAAAAGAGTGAAGAACAATCTAGGAACTTTAAGTTTGAACCAATAAAACGAATCGTGTTGATTCTAGTATTAGCCATAGGCATCTTGTAATTAATTCGAGTTCGATACTATTTGCAAACCTTGTATTGATGTCCGCTTGAATTACATTTCTAATCATGAATGTGGTGTTAATGTTTTGCCTCATGATGTTAATTGTCCATTAATATTGTTAATGCTAAAATTCATGCTAAGAAGGCTAAAAGGCAAAAACGAAAGAAAGTTAGAAAACAGTGGAAACCCGGGAAGAACATTTAGTAAGATAGGCTATTATTGGATACCGTTGGTCATAAGACTAATCAGACAATGCCCACTAGAAAATGGATGCCCTTTGGTAGAACTATTCCCTTAGAAGTGAGCACACCGTGAGCAGTGGCTAATACAAACAAATGGTTCAATGCAATGCAAGATGAAATTCATGAGTTTGATCGATTAGATGTATGGGAATTAGTACCGACCCAGTTGTGCTATGATCATTGCTCTTAAGTGGATCTTCAAAGTGAAGCTTGATGAGCATGGTGATGTTTTGAAAAATAAGGCTAGGTTAGTAGCTAAAGGTTATCGTCAAGAAGAAGGTATTGACTTTGAAGAATCTTTTGCTCCAGTTGCTCGAATCGAGGCAATCGAATCTTTTGGCTAATCTTGCTAGTAAGAACATGGTAGTCATCGATGGATGTGAAGACGACATTTCGAACGGAGACCTTAAAGAAGTTGTCTCACGCCACCAACTGAAGGATTTGTAAATCAAGAGCATCCTACCACGCTTATCGTTTGAAGAAGGCTCTTTATAGTTTAAAGCAAGCTCCAAGGGCATGGTATGATACGTTGTCAAAGTTTCTTCTATCAACCGGATTTAGCAAAGGAGCAGATTGATCCAACATTGTTTACCGTGAAGTCGCAAACATTTAATTCATGTTCAAATTTATGTTGATGATATTATTTTTGCCTCGGATGCACCCAATGGAATGTGATCGTTTTTCAAATGAAATGAGTTCAAAATTTCAAATGTCAATGATGGGACAAATGTCATTTTCTTGGGATTACAAATTTCGCAAAGTCCGGAGGCATTTTCATAAATCAATCTAAATATGCAACCGAGATCTTAAAGAAATTTGGATTTGATTCAAGTGACCACGCTGACACTCCCATGATTGATCGAACCAAACTAGATGAGGACCATCCAGGATCATGATTGACCAAACAAAATATCGTAGTATGATTGGATCCTCGATGTACCTCACGGCTAGTAGACCAGACATCTTGTTCATTGTTTGCATGTGTGCTAGATACAAAGCTAAGCCTACTAAAAGGCACCTTGAAGCAGTTAAGCGGGTCTTTCGGTATCTCCAAGGAACCATCAATATGGGTCTTTGGTGCCGATGGACACCGGCATGTCACTAACGACCTATGCAGATCTCGATCATGCAGGTGTCAAGATACTCGTCGAAGTACATCCGGAGGTGCTCGGTTTTTGGGTGATAAGCTGGGAGTCGGTCTTCAAAGAAGCAAATGAGTACTTCTATTTCTCTACAGAGGTGAATACATAGCCATGTCATCTTGTTGTGCTCAAATCTTATGGATGAGATCTCAATTATCGACTATGGCTTTGAATTCAACAAAATCCTCTGCATCGTGATAATAAAGTGTTATTGCTCTCATGCAACAACGTTCAACACTCAAGAGCAAAGCATATCGACATTCGACATCATTTCATCGGGAACAAATGGAAAAAGGTGTGGTGGAACTCTATTTTGTGAGGTCTCGAATATCGGTTAGCGAGACATCTTCACCAAAGCTCTTCCAAGAGAACGTTTTGAGTTTATTCTTCCACGTCTTGGCTTGAAAAGCCTTCAACCGAAACACTCAAACGTCTTGAGGAGGAAGACGAGGAGTAAAGGTCTATCTTCGTCTATCTCTTGTATATATCTATTCGAAAAACAAAATACAAAATTATAAAACCTTCAAAATCAAATAGAAAATATAAAACCTTCAAAATCCATAAAAATCAAAAATTGAAAAATCTTCAAAATATTGTCAATCATATGTTTTTCTCGGTTCGACAATATCTACGGTCTTTGTGTGTCATTCAAAGAATGACACGGACTTTAGATGTTGTTCAATTCTTATTATATATATATATATATATATATATATATATATATATATATATATATATATATATATATATATATTTTGGGAGAAAGAGAAAATGATTTATTGTCACCAGCAAGAACCGCTTTTCAAAGAAAGAACGAGCCATACTTTATCCTGCTTTCAAAATTCCATGCTCGATTCTATAAACATTTATCTACGAAAACTAAGCGCTTTGAAAAATAACTGGACTCTATTTTTGATAATCATCTGGACTTATTTGTCAAAATATCAATCTCTCAATCAACAAACTATGTCATTGATTGAGGGGGAGAATGATTTCAATTAAATTAAAAAGTTATTTGGCATTAAATTGTTTTCAAAAGATATTCATGCATGTTTTATCAATGGAGTAAAGTTTTAAAATCCGATCCTTATCAGTTAAAACGCTTTCATAATCAAGTCACAATTCTCCTCAAAGCTTTCAAAATCAATTTAAATCTATAAGAGATCACAAATCTCAAATGATTTGATAATTGTGATCGGGAGAACTTGTGATTTAAATTGGACTTAAACCGAGGATTCGGTAAATGGTTTTACAAGGATGTACATGTTATCCTCCCGCATGTGACAAACGATTTCAAATTTACCATTCACATGTTGAGGGGAGCATCTATCTTACACCTATGATTTGAAACGTGATCATTTATCCAAATGTGCGGGTTCCTCTAGTATGTGCAAAACTCCTTTCAAACCTTGAGGCGCATATTGAGGGGAGCAAAGTATGAAAACCTCATCCTTCCCCAAAATACGTTATCTACTTGATTTGATCGGGGATGAGATGTTGATATCTTTTAGAAAATGGTAATCAAAGAAGTTAATTCTTCCTCTTGCCTCCGTGTGCAAAACGATTTCAAACATTTGATGCACATGTTGAGGGGAGTTCTCATTCTAAAATATCAAAAACAATTCGGTACAAAATGCTTTGATAATACATCTTAAGTATCCGGATTGATTTTCAATTGGTTCCAATGGCGGATGAACAATACCAAATAGACCGACCAACTTTACTTTATGTACGGTGATATAAGGATGATAAGGTTAGGTATTGGTTCCATGATCCGCCGTAACCGGAGGATCTACCCAGGGCAATCCACTAGTTAGTGTAGAAGTCCTTAGGTATGATGATAAAAGGAGAAAAGTGAGATATGGGAAGAGTGCGGATCGAGGCGAGCAAATCTTGGAACAAACCCCACAAGGTTCTTGCAATGAAGTCTCGGTAAGCTTGAAGGGTTGAAGAATTAAAAGAATTGAATGAGAAAGGGTGAAAACAAATAGCCCTCAATTTATTCAACCTTAGGGCGTAAACCGGTTCAATTCATATGCTACCGATGGTAACATCGGTATTGTAGACAAGACGTCATGGACCCGGTGACGCACCGCACTTCAACTTTCCAAACCACTCAAGATCCTCTTAAAAGGACTTGTTTCATTCTCACGGGAACCAACATTATCTATCGACTTTCTCTTAGAGATTGTTGATATTGAAGAAGGAGACCTCTCCCTAGTCTCCCACAGGATCCAAATATGCACATATTGAGTCTAGAGCCACGAGATCATCAATAAATCTCATTAGGACACTTTCAATGAAGAATCTCGCATTTCACACAATGTGGAAAGAGAGATTATATCTTGAGTCCCACGATTATCCTTGTGGTTTTGCGGAACATCCGAGTGATATGTGAACATATTCACGGTGAAGATGGAAAACCTTCGGAGCCAACATCAAACAAGCTCTCGGTAGGTGGCATGTGAGATCTATTATATAGATCAACCATGTGACAACCGAAGAAACAATGGGGCGATTCAATCTCTTGAATCAATCACGGTTCAGTTATGGATTGACGGATACCTTTGAAAAACGGTCTTTGTGCTTAATAACTCTTTTCTTTAGCACATCGACCGTGTACTAATTTTCAAATCAAAAGGTGTTTTATGATTGATAATTGATTTTCAATAAAACCTTCGTTGTATTGCAAAACAATTTCTATAGAGCAATACACGATTGTTTTCAAATCTCTTTTCATCAATCGGTGGACTTAAATTATTTGGTTCACTCACTCCGTGTTGTCTTCTTTGAGACGTTCGGTTTGAGAACAACTAGAGCATTGCGAAACCTCGTCAAGGAAATTCTTGAATTATACCGATCACAGTAAGTACATGTATCGATCAACGGGAACCGTGGCCGTGTACCTCAATTCAACTAAAGTGGTCAAAGACACTTTTGTACGCTTTATTGCTAATTGTTGTATGCAGTACGCCCGACGCGTTTGCGGTGATCGTAATGAAGCGGTCAATCCATAGCCGCATGCTCACACAATACATTCATCTCTCAAGAAATCATGATAAGTGCATCAATGACTCGATATTTTCACTCCATGCTTCTTTCTGCGCCGCCAATATCATGAATCAACGAAGCTTCCGTTACTCGATGAGAAGATATCATGATCCGTAATGTGAGCATGTCGGTCCGAATGTCACAACATCACAAAATTCCAATACCACAATGGATGTCTCCGAGATTTTGATAGTGATGATCTCAAAAGTCGGCTTAAAATTATTATCACGTGGATCAAGAAAGACCTCCACTTGGATTAACCAAACATGCAATGAGAAGAATCAATGACTACGAGCTTGAGCAAAGTACTACATCAAGAATGCAAGAACAATTTTTAGTGTAATATCTGTTTGTATTCAATGTAATTTTAGTACATGATTGAGGTAACCTCCCTTGGGAGATTGTTAGAATTAGAAATTCCGGTATTAAAGAGTCGGTGACCTCAATGATATGTAATCGTTAGAAAGCTCGTAGTCGTAGTTATTTTAAGCTAAGTAGTATTTAGTTAAGTAACATCGTGGAGGACGGACGGGTCTTTACCCTCTTGTATGCCCGATCCATGACCCGTTGTGTGGCGTTTTATGTAAGACTATAAATACTCTACCTTGCAAGGTGAGAGTTGAGCTCATAATAATATCTTTCACTTTCTCTCACTAAGTACCCTAAACCTCTAACTTTCTCTCTCTAGAATTCCATTTATACGCCAACTTGGTGTTTTGGTTTGATGTGTAAGTGAAAACTAATATCTTTCACAATAACATCAATAACATTTCATATTTTCAATTTCAACCCCTAAACTAAAACAAACACTTCATTTATTAAAACACATATCACATTTAACATTAAAACACCAAAGTACATTAAACGTTAAACACGAATTACATTAAAATTAAAGATACAACGATCTCGATGAAAATAAAACTACTAAAACTTAAAAACGAATCATCCGAGTCTCAACCCTCGAATCGGTTCGGAGAATTAAACTCCCCATTATAGTATCGACGCCCATTATGTCAAGTAGTTGTCTTGGAGGTCTTGAGCTTCGTGCTTCTTGCTCACGGCGGCGACTCTTCACGTGCTCGCTCTTCCATAATCTCCTAACGTTTTCTTCATCTTGTTCTAGTTGGGAGGAAGCCTCAATTAACACTGGGGTGGTTTGAAAATCCACCGGACTGCTCACAGTGGAGTTGGAACAATTGGGAGGTACGGATGTTTCAAAACCCACGGAAAGACATTTTCCGGTGGTGTTGAGTAAACTTCGTGTTACGTAGAGTTGGAAAGGCGGTTTCCGCAAGTGATTTGGAGTTCGAGAGTCGGTTTCGCAACTTGTCCGGACTTGGGAATTCTTGAGAAAAATCTTTATGAGACATTTTTGTGTCCGAGTTGTGTGTGTAACTTGTGTGTATTGTGTGTTCTAAACAACTCGTAGAGTTGTATATATAAGCGAGTTGATTTGAGTTTGAATAAATCCACTCATATTTGATTTTTAAATTTCAAATTTGAATTTGAATTTATCCCCTTGTAATTGACCAAGATAATTTAAATTTGAATTTGAATAGGTTGAGGGTGTAAGTGAAAATTTATTTGAAATGGTTTAGGGGTGAAATGATTTTTTATTTAACCTTTAACGCGCGTTAGCCCTGTAACGCCCAGGAACTAACGGAGTGATCATGATGCACTTCCGAGGGCATAACGCCACTAACGGGCGTTGTTTGGGCCTTTAACGCCGTTGGGGCGTTACCTTTGGTAATGCTCTTAGAGTGATTTACCATCAAAGCCCAATATTACTTAAAGCCAGATATATATTTAGATCAAAGAGATTTGTTAGATAAACTCACTCATTTTTTACCCACTTGTGTTGACAGGGGCGGACCTAGAGGGCTTTGATGGTTCACAGAAACTTAATGGATGCTTGTCGCGTAGTGTAATTTTTCGTAAACTATTTAAATAAATGTGTATACATACGTAACTTAAGAGACTATTAAAGTAAATGTGATATTAAAGCCCGGGTGCTTTTGTTTCTTTTAAGTTTTGGTTTTAGTGTTGCCTTTAGGTCTTTTTGTTTTATGTGTTTTTTCTTTTGTGCCTTGCCTAATTGCTTTTTGCTTTTATGCTTTTTGTTTATGATTTTATATTTTATGCTTTTGCTCCTTTAACTCTCTTGCGCTTTATTTAGCCTTTGTCCTTCTCAGTATGTGTTTATCATGTGGCTTATGCTTTTTGTTTTTGTCTTTTTTCTACTTTTTATGATGGTTTTGTTTATGGCATGTTTGCTTGTTTGTTTGTTTTTGTTGTATGATTTTGTGTTTTCCATGTACTTGTTTTTGCATTTTCACCCTCTTAATTCTTGAACTTTTCTTAAATGCTCAATCACACACAACTACACTGGCCGGAGGTCTTTCTGAAAGCAGTCTTTCGACTGTCGGGTTTATCATGGTGGTAGGGGTAGGATATGCCTACATTCACCCCCTTATTACGATCTGGCGGGATTGAATTTTGTTGTTGTTGTTCTAATGACGAACTTGAAAAGTAAGATGCTTTAAGTGTGTTGCTCACTAAGGATGATCACAAAGAAAACTCGTAGACTTTTAAAATGGGATAAAAATCTATTTATTAATGAGCAAGTATGGAAGCTATATGCGCATGTGTTAGAGTGGATTTCTATTAACTGAGTCAACAACCTGAGAAAATGTTAGATGTTGTTAACGCACAAATGCATAACTAGCATATATATTAAAGAGATATATAAAGTTCTCCCTTGTAAATAGCTACAACGGGGGTTTTCCGTGGGTTTTCGGGAATTTTAAATACAACCGGTCTATCAAAATATGATTCTATATTACACTTTCAAACAATTTGTGCACCCGGTCATGTTTGATATCGGTTCCATCCATGTACAAGAAGGTTAAGAATACTTTTAAGTTATAATTTACGATACATAAGAACACTTAGAAAGTGCGGGTATCATTATGAAATAGTTTAACAAACAAATATAACACTAAGGACCCGTTTGGTTTGTTGATGGGTTTAGGATTTAGATTTAAATTTGAATTTAGATTTAGATTTAGATTTAGGGCCCGTTTGGTATATAGTTGGTTTTGGAATAGGATTTAGATTTTTTTTTGGGTAAAGGGATTTTACCCTGGTAAATGATATAAATCATAATAAGTTCGAGCGATATGGAAAAGCACCAAATCGACTATCTGAGACACATGTACAATTTGTGCAACTAACCAAGGACAAAGAGTGACATGCCACTATCAAGACAACTCTAGACAAATAAGGATCTAAACATTACAAACCAAAGACGCCTAGATAAATATATTAACTCATGTGACCTACATTGTTGAGAACAAGAGATCGAGGTAATTTCTAGTCATCCATAAAATCTTCCACCCGTGTTGACTTCTTAAAGCGGAATGATATCGACTTAAACTAACGAGAGCTAAGATAACATCAATTGGCTGCTCTTTGAACAACTTCCTTTGTTGAAATAATCTTGAGTTTCTTTCTTGCTAGATGAAATACGTCGAGGCCGCCAAAATCAGCTTAGAAGCAATACAATACACGTAACGACTATTAGCCATAGAAAGCATCCCATTAACAATCAAATCCCATGAGGACGAAGTCCGATGAAGACCAACTTTTGTCTTTACACATGCCCATACTTGCGAAGAAAACACACACTCAAAGAATAGATGTTCGTGGGAATCCGGTTCAAGCTCACACAATGGACAAATCAACGGTATTACAGAATACGAACCATGAGTATCACAATGTCTAATACTATTGATGCAGGATTTCTGACCAGGTTTTAATATTTATAATAGTCTCGTTTACCTATGGTCCACCTTATGCACTCACGGGCAGTGTACCCGGTCGTGTGTAGTGTAGTGTCGGTAAAACCGAGGTTGTCCCAAGGGCTATGTGAGCGAATTCTAATTAAGTCTATGTGTCATTTGGTTTTAAGCGGTTTGAGGTAGAAATGATTAATTAACTATGAAACAAGAACTAAAAGCGTAAAATAAATAGAGGTTGTGATCAATAGAAGGAAATTGTGCTAACCTAATTACTCATCCTATCGTGCAATGTTCATGTTTTATTAATTCCAATTGATTCAAGTGCGGGTTTAAGTCGCTAGGACAACATTTGGTCAATTCTTCCTAACCTATCAACAAAGGCTCCTACCCGACGTCAAAGGTTTACCTCTTGGGAGTCGAGTGGTTTTTAGTCGCCTCATGCAAGATTCGAAATAATGAGTGCTAGGGCGCTAGAATCTTAGACACTCATCCCTAACTTCTTAAGTTCATCCAGACGACCGGTGATCATTTGGTCAGTTCGCACAAGCAAGGAAGGGTCATCAGTTGGTCAATTCTTACCCTCCCCAACTCTACCTAACTACTTAGGGTCAGTTGGTCAATTCTCCTAAGCAACTAGATACGACCGCATTTCAAAACTACCGAAGCTAGGGTAACTACCAACGAACTATGCATGCATACACTAGAAACAATTATACGAAAGCATGAAAACATAAACAATACATTCAAGGAATCATAACTAGGCTAGCACCAAAGGTTCTTAGCCGATCATATTAAAAGAAACAATGAATTCGATGTTTAACGTAATGAAAGACATTAATTGAAAGTAAAAGATAGAAATGATCGCTAATGCTTATCGATATGGAGTGATTCCTCCTTTAGAGATGGCTCTGTATGCTCCGAATCATCTGCCTTTGGAACCCTCTTCACGCTCTCTGACTTTGAGTTGTGAGTGAATGATGTGAAATGCAGAAATTAGGGCTTATATTTATAGGCACAATCCTAGTTATGGCGAACTTGAGTTGAGAGTTATTGCTGTAACTTCAATAATCCTCCAAATAATACTCTCGTTAAGCAGGTTACGGCATAACACTTGGGAAAGGTTACGCCGTATCTTCAATACAGAACTCTTTTGGGTGTACTACGGCGTAATGCTTGTGAGGATTTACAGCGTAGTTAATGGAGGCGCGAAATAATTCTTGGCCTAGATGATTATGGCGTAACCTTAGTTGAGAGTTACGTCGTAATTGCTGTTAAGTAGGCAATCCAAGATAAAGTACCGGCTACAGCGTAATGTGAGAGAATAATTTACGCCGTAGCTTCTTTATAACTAGCATACTATCATAATCCGTTAAGAAAATCTCCAATGCTCATAATTTACCTGAAAGTGAAATATAAAGGAATACAAGTGTAAATAAATGATATAAAATACGAGCATTATCGGGAGAAATTGACACTTAAAAGTCAGGATTATTTGATGTTATCACCTATTCTGAGTTTTTAGTCTATGTCTTAAAACTAACCAGAGAAGAAAAGCATGCCGAGGGATGCAGTATGCAAACCAAACAATCCTAGACCATGCAACTTCCATACCTCGAGGTCGAATATCACACCAAACATTCCCCACCGAATAGTCTTTAAATTCCCCATTCTTATCCCGCCAAACAAGAGCATCGTGAATATTAAAATCAATACACGGAACAATAATATTAGGAATTTCAACCCCATTCAAAGAAGCCAAGCCCATAGATCATTTGAAATAATATCAACTACTTTCGCCTCCATTTGAAAACCAACATTATGAATTTGTCTAGCGAAAGAGTGTTCGCCAAAGGACTATAATCACACCGGTTATCAAACCAAGCCGATGCAATAAGCCCATTACCAATTTTATACTAGAAAATCTTCGCATCAAAGGACGACTTGAAGCAATTTACGTAACCCAAGCCATACTTCCTCTAAAAGGAATGTCCCAAAAGCTCCAACCTCTTAATTTATGCGCGTGTATCCACTTTACCCAAAGCGACTCCTTTAAAGAAATTATACTCCAAATATGAGAGGAGATCAAAGCAACATTAAAAAGCTCAAGCCTACGGATACCAAGGCCTCCTTCTTCTTTTGGGAGGCACAAGATTCCCAAGAGACTTTAGCCTTACCACGACACATCACACCTGAACTCCAAATAAAGCTCCTCATAATTTGATCAATATCCAAAATAATTCTCGAGGGAAGGACAAAGGCCGTAGACCAATAAACATGCATGGAAGAAATAACCGATTGCACAAGCTGAAGTCTACCCATTTTTGAAAGAGACTTGTTTTTCCAATCATCTACCCTTTTTTGAACCTTCTCCACGAGATCCTTACAGTATGTATAGGCTAGACGTGTAGAGACTAAAGGAACTCCGAGATACTTAACCGGAAGACTACCTTCTTCAAAAGGCAACACATTAAGGATAGCAAGCTTCACATGATTAAACACATTAAAAAAGCCGTACTCTTAGGAAGACTAGGAACCAACCACAGACGCTTATAAAAACATCAAACGCTTCCATAATGACACGAATAGAATTAACATCACCATGCGCGAAAAGAAACAAATCATCCGCAAAACAAAGATTTATAATATTGAGATCACCACAATGATGATGGTAAGCGAATTCACAAGATTCTCGAACTTTACACTTCAAAATAAGATTTAGAATCTCCATAACAAGTGTAAATAAATATGGGGATAATGGATCACCTTGCCCGAGACCCCGCTTCCCTTTAAAATAGCCGTAGAGAACCATTAATATATCTTGAAAATGAGGTACTAGAAACACATTCCATAATCCACAAAACCATTCGAGGTTGGAATCCAAAACCAACTAGGATCTCCTTAAGAAAACCCCAATCAACCGTATCATACGCTTTCTGAATATCAACCTTGAAAGCACATCTTGGAGGAACTCTATCCAAATGGTAATTATGCATAAGTTCTTGGGTTAAGAGAATGTTGTCAGAAATATGTCTACCCGGAACAAAAGCAGTTTGGTTAATGCTAACCAAGTTTGTATGACTATCTTTGATATCATAGAAATAATCTTACTAATGCATTTATAAACCACATTACAAAGAGATGTAGGACTGAAATCATTAATACTGGTGGGAGAAGTAACCTTTGGAATAAGCGTAATGATCATATGATTAAATTCTCTTAGAAGTTTACCACTAACAAAAAACTCCTTAACCACATTAGTAACATCATTACCAACAATATCCCAGGCACTTTTGAAAAAAGTCGCCGAATAACCATCAGGACCCGGTGATTTATCATCACCCATAGAGAAAATGGCATCCTTGATTTCCATATCAGAAATGACACGAACCATACTACTAGCTGTATCACTATTCAATCTGTTAATACAAATAAATCATAAAAATGTTTATTTATATTTTACGATCTTCTAATGTTTTGTCCATAACAAATGGAAAATCATTTTTAACGAAAAAAATAAAATACGTAAAAGCTTTGAGCCAATAGTTTACTAACACACTTTTATTAAACATATTAAAACCATCAAAACAGGTTTAGTTAAATAAGCTATATAGAACCAAAGACATTTTTATAAAACACTTACAAGTAATATTGTTTACTTACATTTTATAAAAATGTATATGTAGTTTGTATATGTTGTAATGGGTAAATAATGGGTAAAAACCAAAGTCCATAACCCATGATCCATTGACTAGGTACAATGAATCTTGTTGGGTAAGAACCAAAGTGCATAACCCATACCCATGGAGATTGATCCATAACCCATGACCCATTGCATGACATCATGCGTGAAGTCATGTTGGATATTATCCATGATCCATGACCCAAAGTCCATGACCCATGACCCAAGACCCATAACCCATTGACTAGGTACATTGTATCTTATTGGGTATCCATGATCCAAAGTCCATGAACCATAGTCCATAACCCATAACCTATAACCCGGTTTACAACCCAAAATGGACTAAACCGACCCGATGGATGGATCCTGAATTACCTTGGCGGATCCCTGGGTTAGGGATCCACCAGAACTGTAGGATAGTAGGCTTGTTTTTCCTATAAATAGTGAGCCATTTCTCTCTTGCTCATCACCCCTTTTAGACATTCTTTCTCTCTATGTTCTAACCTCTCTAGCCACAGATCCAAAGGATCATTCTATGTAGTTTTATCTTTGTGTGATTCTCTAGGTTCCTATTAAAGGCGAGATCACAACCTCTTGAAGACGTGCAAGCTCAAGGTCATGAGTTGCTAAGCTTCGTCATCATCAAGACCACGGAAGTGCATATTGTTGATAGTTCTTTCCTCCCTCCATAGTGTGTCGTGTTAAAGGCATTGGTGTGAAGTGCCGAAGGTGCACATTCGATATGGTGCGTCGATGTACAAGTTGTGTAGTTTGGGTTAAAGGATATTGATATCCTTTCTAGTATTGTAAAAAGGAGTGTATCTCCTTTGGGTAGTTGTGTTGGGTAGTAGTGTTGGGTAGCAGTTCCTCCTTTGTAATAGAACTCGGTATCTAGCCTTCTACCAGATAAAGTGTAGGCGGCGTTGTGATAGGTTTGGTTCTACCTCGTGGAAGAACTCGGTGTCTAGCCTTGTACCGAATAAAGTATAGGCGACGTTGTGAAGGCTTCTCAGCCACATTAAGGAGCTTGTGTTGTGTAGTGCTTAGAAACTCTTGAGTTGGGTACTCGGGGAGTGGAGTAGGGCAAGGAAGGTGTCCTTGTAGCCGAACGACTATAAATACTCGTGTTGTGGTTTTGTGTTCCTTTACTCTTTACTTCTTGCATTACTTATTTATATGTCCATCTATCAATATTCAACACATGATCTAAATGGATTAACATAAGTCGATCTAAATACTTTAAAACGAAGTTTTAATCGGTAAAACTATTCAACCCCCTTCTAGTTTTCCCCAATTGGCGTCAGTGCTTCATTACTAAGTTTCTTAGAGTATATTGTACTTTAAAAAGTTGATACGATCCATGTATGTTTGAAAACTACAAAGAAGGAAATTTCTTAATATAAAAATTCATGTTTTAAAATTTTTTGTATTTTAACAAATATTGGATATTGATAAATCATTCTAACATTTTTTTTAGAAATCTTCATGATAGGATTCTTCCAATGACTTCGTTCTATCAGAAGAAAAATGAAGTCAACACCCAAAGAAGAATCCGAAGTGATCACAACTTGCTTTCAAAAATACGATTAAGTATTTTAAAAGCTCATGAAGTATTTCGCGTCTATGATTTCCAAAATTCATAAATAGGATATATAGCAAAGGTATGTTCTCCTAATTACAATTAGTTGATCTAAAAACATGCTAAATTTCTTGTGGATAAAATGATGGTATATATTTCTCTCTCATAATAATCATCTTTATAATTACTTTGCATATATGAAATGCTATGTGTATATATATATGGATTAGGCATTTGACATCAAAGTCACAAGTTTCTAAAAAGTCTCTCTTCACTACTTTCCATCTTAACACATCATCGGGAATAGTATTCCTCCTTGATTCTCCTAAAAACCTTGTAAGTTTGTCAATCTACACTTTCATCATAAAATGAAATATTGATCCACCATTCTTCGTTCTATTTTCGGTTAAACAATTCTTTCTCAAAACATCTTGGCTAAACGTCTACTCAAATAGGACTATAACCAAAATCTTAATTTACAAGTTCTTTTCAAAAATAAGTTATTGTATAACTTATTATAAGTGAAAAGAATACTTCAAATCACTCCAAACTTGTCAGCAGCCCCGGATCCCTCAAGTTGTACTAGCCGAATCCCTCAAACAAGGGAACCGGCAGAACCGTGCAAACAAATTAACATGAGACTCGTTTTTAAAACTCAAACTACTCCATTTTCCCTCTATCTAAATCTAAAATGACCAAAACTCAGCTCCTATCATCCTAGGGCTTCATACTCTCAAGCATCTCAATCCTAAACATCATTATAAGTAATTACACTCATATTTCCTATTCTTCATCATCTTCACTCTAGGGTTTATGGTTATGAACTTTTCAATTGGTTTCAATTTTTCATATCATCAATTGGCAAATTGCTTATTACAAAATTAATTTCCATACAAAAGTCCTATATGATTAAGGTTTTCAAAATGGCATTGTTAATACAAAATAAAGCTCATAAATCCACCCAAAAGACCATCATGACACCATCCACTATATTCCTAAATATTATCGTAAAGAAGGGTTATCAACTAGTGATCATAAAACCTTCAAAATGCTTCAAAAATGACTCATCCACGAAAGATCATGTAATTGAGGAATGCTTCCTTGAAAACACCAATGTTCCTCAAGTATTTTCCACAATCAACTTTGATTGCCTTCTCAAAATAGATGAACAAATTTGTCCGTTCTTCATCTTTGAATTCTACAAGAGCGTTAGGATTAACCGAAATAATGATGGAAGCTTTTCAATCGCTTTCGTCATAAACAACCAAAGCATCACCTTACCTCTCACTACATTCGCGCAAATCCTTCGCATACCATGTTAAGGAATTTGTATGTATTCTAAAGATTGTGCTACAATTTCCAATTTCCGGTCATTTTGCAAATTTTAAAAAATTTTACTATTCATCTCGGGAATTTACTATTCACAAATTACTATTCATCATTTTACTATTCATCGTTTTTAAGTTAGTTTGCAACTTTGAGAGGTTATTTTAAAATTTTACTATTCACTTTTACTATTCGTTCCCGAAAATTTTATTTCATATTCTCGTAAGTTAACCTATTTTAGTGATAACCCAAGAATTTGACACTCATCGGGTCATTTTGCAAATTTCACGAATCGTGTATCGAGATTTACGTTTAGGTTTAAACGACCTTTAGGCATCTGATATGTCCGTAAACATTAAAAATAAGAGAAATATAAGTTTTCACCTTCCGTGACATTTTCATAAGTTTTGAAATTTCGTTTTCGATTCTGCGTTTTACGTGAAATACGCGTTTTGACCGCTTTTCCGACTTTTAGCGGCGTTTAAGCAACCCGATAGAACTTACCACTCATCTAATATGCTTATATATAGTATATTGATAATTTTAACATATTTATAAGTTTCATATTTTAGGATACCCGGTTCTAAGTTTCGTGACTTTACGACTTCACTGTTAGCGATTCTGAGACCAAAACACACCCGTAAAACAAATATCTAGTAAGACTTAACAACTAAGTCACCACTTATGCTAGGTGATGTCTTTCTTATGACTCACAAAGCCACTTGGCTTGGTGAGAATACATCTATCCTAAGATGATTACACATGTTCTTAACTTAACACCTAAGAATAAGATATTTATTTATCAACTCATTTGTGATAAACCAAAAACTCATCCATTTCCCTATTTCTCTCTATAGCAACGACCCAAACACAAATAAAACACCCTCTATAATCTTGTTCTTGCTTCTTTAATCCATCACAAGATAATCTCTTAGTTCCTTGATGATCCTTAGTTCATTTCAACCATAAAAACACAACAAACACTACCAAAAACTCATCTATTTTCTAAGAGATTTTCATGAAAGTTTGACAAGGGTTTTATAACTTATATCAAGGTTAGATCAAGCCTACCAAGGGTTAGCATGATGTGTTAAGGATTTGGAAGCTCGGGTTCATATTGAAAGGGTTTAGGTTTTAGTGTCCTAGTTCTTGGTTCTTGATTTGTTTCATCACAAGGCTTGTAAGCAAACTACTTTACTTACCTTTGATTTCAGTAAATACTAGTATTTCATATATCTAATATATTCTATATGCTTATTATACTTGATTGTGCTTGGATAAATGGATTAAAACACTAGAAACCGTCGAAAGGACTAGGTTTGCAACACGTAAACCGAGCAGGCTGTAAGCGTAAATTCAGGTAAAATTGGTGGATGAGAAACTTAGGTAATAACATATGATTATAGATCGATGTCGGTGGTGGTTTCTCCGGGTGGCTCGTGCCGTAACTCATCCCGATGAATAAACTAGAGCCAAAGCGGCTAAGCGTGTCCAAAAGCGAGTAATGATTTTAAGCGGCTAAAACTCATAAAATTGCATTTAACCCTTGTTGGTCAAAGAATAAAAGTTTTAGCTAACACCCTAACTTGAACGTGGCCGCTGGCTGTGTATTAAACGGAGTTATAGAACTCGACTTATGACCAAAACCGTGAAACAGTTTGCTGCTGATTGAAATAGCTAGTACATCCAAGGGTAAATTGGTAATTTCACATTAGTTAAATAATTTCTGGGGTAGTAGGGCCCACTAATCTGTTTAGTACTATCAATTACCTTTCCGAGGACATAAAAATCGAGTCATGATCATTTACGGTTTAGAAGTAACGGGTAGATTTAGAGGGGAAAAACTTAAATATAAGAAACGTAAACACTTATACGACTACACAAATGTTAAGTATCCAAGCATAACTGATGTAATAACTATATAAGGCATGTTTATATATTCACATCGTTATTTTAGAACCTAAGACACAACACATATTCTAGGTTGCGCGTAGAGGTTTCTCGGCTTATCCATCGATTCGTTATATATTGGATATCACATTTATTATGGTGAGTTCGTAGCCCCACTTTTACTCGTTTAATTATTTTACAAACTCTTTGGGGGAGATACATGCTCAACTACTTGCTTTTACTTTACACTTATATGAACTTAAATAACTGTTGTTTCACTACTTATGCTAGTAAGTAGATTATGCCCGAACTAAATTGATACTATGTTATGAACACTATTATTTGAACTACTTTCCTTGATTTTGAGCCCTTCGACATATATATTTGAACTCTTTTAACTTGAGAGGAACATTTTCACATATATTTGGACACTTTAACTTGATTTAATTCTTTTGACATATAATTAATCTCTTTTAACTTGATTTAAAACATTTTGACATATAATTAATCTCTTTAACTTGATTTAAAACATTTTGACATATAATTAATCTCTTTAACTTGATTTAAAACATTTTGACATATAATTAATCTCTTTAACTTAATATTGAACCTTTTGACTATTTTGAACTTGTTTGACTTTATATTGAACACTTTGACTATTTTGAACTTGTTTGACTTTATATTGAACCTTTGACTATTTTGAACTTGTTTGACATAATATTGAACCTTTGACTATTTTGAAGTTTTGATATGTTTTGAGCTCTTTGACTGCTTTTGAACTTTTGAACTTGACTTAAACTCTTGAACTTAATTACGAACTTTTAAATGGAACACTTGAACTTAATTACGAACTTTTGAATGGAACCCTTGAACTTAAATACTGAACTTATGACTTGTTTGAACTTATTGAACCGTCGTATATGGCGTTGACCTAAAGTCTCCATGATCGGAGCATCACTATAAAGTCTCCATGTTCGACATGTTAGGATTTAGAAAATCCGATCGTTAAAGAGTCGGTCACCTCAAGTATATGTATTCGTTAGAATGCTCGTAGTAAATAGTCAAGTTATGTTAATAAGTAGTTAGTTATGTAACACCTGGAGGACGGACGAGTCTTTACCCACCGTATGCCCGATCCACAGCCCGTAGGTGGCGTTTATTGTAAGACACTATAAATACCCTCTACCTCCCATGGTAGAGGGTTAGAGCTTCAATACCATTTTTCTTTGTTTCACATAGTTCCCAACTCTCTTCCCTTTCTCTCTCTATAACTTTCTCTCTCTAAACATTTTATACGCCTCATATGGATATGGTTTGATGTGTTTGTGAAATCCTATAAATTACAATTGGTATCAAGAGCCATGGTTTGATCACTCATCTTTCATGCTCTTTGTTTTGGTGGGTTTCATAAGGTTTTTAGGGTTATAAGTGTTTAGAAGAGTTTGAATCATTGGTCAATTTCTTGTGTTAAAGTTTGAATTTTGATAGTACTTTTGTGTTTAGGATCATCATATGTGCTTAGGTTTGAATTGGAAGGCTTGAATCATCATGGTTGAGCTTTTTATTGTTAAAGTGGTTGTTTTGAATATTGTACTAAGCGAGTTGAGCCACGGTAAACGTTTCTTCATAGCGAGTTACTTTGTCATTTGGGCGAGTTGCTTTGTTATTGGAAGCGAGTTGGTTTATGCGACTTGACTACTAAGCGAGTTGATTCTTTACAGCGACTTGAGTTCTAAGCGATTGGCCATTAAGCGAGTTGTATTGGCGTGAGTTAGTTTATGCAACTTGGTTGTTAAGCGAGTTGTCTCTGTATGCGACTTGGCTATTTAGCGAGTTGACTCTTTATGCTACTTGGGTTTTAAGCGAGTTGTTTCTTTAGCGACTTGATTTTAAGCGACTTGTCTTTTAAGCGAGTTGAAATTTGTTTAGCGAGTTGATACCAAAGCGAGTTGGTGCTTTGCTACTTGTCTATTGAGACTTGTCACTTCTTCGTGCTACATTTTACGGTTGTTCTTTTGGTTTAGTAAATCCCATGAAAGAATCAATTTCCGGTTTAATTAAGAATAGTAAAATCTCAGAGAAATTGTAATCATGTCTAACAACGTACCTACTATCGTTTATTTGTTGCGAGGACGTTCAGCGGTGGATCGATACTCGTCCACCTATGCTTGCATGAGGCGATTATGACTCATGGGATCAACGAATTAGGTTGTATTGTTTGGGAAAGGAAAATGGAGTTAACATTCTCAAGTCAATTGATGAAGGACCTTATCAAATCGAGACTACCGAGATGTTCTTGAAGCTGCTGCAGATGGTACGGTGACCTTAGGATTGGACGGACCAAAGAAGTATGATGAGCTCAATGATAAGGAGAAGAAGAGATACGATCTTGATATCGTGGCTTCAAACATTATACTTCAGGGTCTTCCAAAAGACATCTACAAGTTGATCAATCACAACACTGAAGCCAAGGCAGTTTGGGATAATGTCAAGATGCTTCTCTCAAGTTCTGAATTGACTAAGGAAGACAACTGTATGATGAATTTGAGCACTTTAAGATGAAACTAGGAGAAAGTGTCAATGAATATTACGTGAGATTCCACAAGCTTGTGAATGACATGAGGAATATCAAAATGACCATGCCAAATATTCAGCTGAACTCAAAGTTTGTGAACAACATGAATCCCGAATGGCACAAATTTGTCACCTCTATAAAGCTAACTAAAGGATTAAAGAACACCAACTATGAGCAACTGTATGCCTTCCTACTGCAGAATGAGAAGCATGCTATGTTTGAACGAATGATTCTTGAACAGTTCAAATTTAAACAGGGAGAAGCAAGCTCATCAAATGATTCAACAACATTCTACACCAATGTAGGGATTACTACCAAAGCTTCACAAGTCATACCTACTGGAAACAGTAATCACAAACTCATTCCCGATCCGAGGTTCAAGCAACGATCTTGATGCGATCATGGAACACTTCATCAATCAACTGGCTCTTATGGTTAAACAAAACTTGACCTTTACTCCACATACTAACGGTCTTCACACTAACAATGAAATCATAGCGCATACAATTTTCACAATTATGCTATTGTCGAGATGGAAAGGTTATGGTGCAACCATTCAAGGAAGGCGGTATGAGCAGGGAAGAGGTGGAGTTGGTGGAGGTATGTGGCTAATCGAATCATGGAAGGAATGCCAATCAAGGACAAGGAAAGCCAATCAAGTGCTACAACTGTGGTGGTGATGGACACATTGCAAGAAGCGCACATCTCCAAAATGCCCTCAAAATGAAGAGTACTTGAGGACAAGATGTTCTTGGTGCAAGCTCGAGATAATGGAGCGGTCTTAGATGAAGAAGAGTTGTTGTTTCTTGTGGATGGTAATGCCAAAACCTATGATCTTGATGTGGATGAGCGACCAATTCAGAAATAGGTCACAATCATCAAAATGCCTTTCAAGTAGTGACGTGATGCATTTGACTCGATGTCGATGATGAACCTCACGCCAGACAATCTTCATGGCTAGCATTTCACCAATGGTCTCTCAAAGGTTTCATCACCACACAAGTGGTCCTTCCAAAGATTCAATCATCTCGAGGTATTAAAACTATACGATGAAGTTGATAAGCAAGAGATGCATAACAAAGTACAAACACATGTAACTAATGAATCAGATATGGATAATAGTAACATTGTCCCATATGATCAATATGTCATACAAAGTGAAAGTGAGATTGTACCAAGTGATGTATCTTCTACGATCAATGATGACTATGTTTTGATGAATACACGCATGTGCCTACGATAATTACATTATCTCCGAAATGAATGCCTATAAAGAACAAGTTGCTATTTATGAACAACGTGCTAAGTTTGAGTTAACTACCCATGAGCAGAAAATGGATGACCAAATGCGTGCAATTATTAGAAAAAGTAATTTTGGGGAAGAAATATTAAAACAAGAGCTAGATTCCTTAAAAGAAAAGCTTTCTAAAATTGTTAAGCAAAAGCAAGAACTTCAAGATAATGTTAAAGTGCTTAAACAAAAATTTAATGCTAAGGAATCAAAACTTTTGAATGATTTTTCCAATCTAAAAAATTTGAAAAACAAGCTTGAAAATAAGTTGTACGTACAAGGGAATACCATTCAGACTGCTCACATGATCACTAAGCACAGAGTTTTAAGCGATAAGCATAGTATTCCCCTCGTTGAGAAACCGAATCCTAAGTATGGTAAAATGGCTAGAGAAGCTCAGAAGGCAATATATGATGGTGATGAAATCCTTAAGCCTAGGCAAAAACCTAGTTGCGCTGAGTGCACTGAGGAAGATAAGCAATTAGATGATGCCTCTAGAAAGAAAATGGATAAGAGGTTAGATGATCCTGAGTGTAAAAAGCAAAACATAACGATCAAACCTCATGATTACACTAAAGAAAATTGGATTTCCTTGAATAGATTTAAGCCTCAAACTCTATTAACCCGAACAAGGTTTTGGAAAAAGGACATAGATATGCAAAAGGCTAATGCACTTGTTAAGACAAACACTCCCTTAGGAAAATGCCTCCAAGAATCGTGTATCCTCCAAATACACCAATGCATTTAGTTCCTAGATCTATTCCCAATAAGAGCAAGACCTTAATCACCAATATGTTGTTTATCAACTATTTGTTGATTTTGAGAAGACAGTAAGAAAAGGATCACACCCTTGGGATAAGCGAAGGGAGAAGGGTTTTGAGCAAACTAAAGAATGCTATTTAAGCGAGGTCATGCCTTTCTTTAAACAATTAAAAGGTCAATTTGAGAGTCTTAAAAGGGGATAGACTCATATATTAAAGAAATGAAAAGGAATTTGATGCAATGATAATTGAAGTCAATGATTATGAGCGGAACTCAAATATAATGAAATTGAAAGGAAGAATTTGCATATCTTAAATGAGAACTTAGTATTGAGTTGTGTGGCTCAAGATGTGTTTTATACTGTTACTAAGCATTCGATTACCGCTTCTCAATTTCATGAACTAACTGTTGCTTTGAAAGTTTCCCATGATCGTGTCATTGAGCTTGAAAACAAAAAACTCATAACTAAATGAGAAAATTGATCAGGATGATCACGATAATTTGGTAAAACATCTTTCTAAACTAGAACTTGAACATTTTGATTTGCAACTAAAATATCAACATCTCAAAGAAAATATCAAAACCTCAAACATCAAGACATCCTCAAATGTTTCAGAGTTTGATGCTTTTTTTGAAATAAACAAACGTGACGAACAGATTCAAGCTCACTGTAACACGATCAGAAAGTTGAAAGCCCAAATTTCACAATTAAAGGGTGAAAAGAACAATGTGACTAGTTCCTAAATGCCTCCTCCTTTAGATTCTCAGTGTTCTCAAACTTTTCATCTTCAAAACTTGGTTAATGTTTTACAAAAGGAAAATGAGAGTTTTCTAGAAGAAAATGAAAAAGTGAAACGACACTTTAAAGAGTTATATGATTCAATGAAAGTCACTCGTGATAAGAACAACGAAAAAATAACATCTTTACAAAAGGAAATTGAGAATCTGAGGAGTCAGGTTAAAGGGAAAATGCCACTTGTCTTCAATTAGAATGTTGCATCAAAGTCATCTGTAGACTCTAAATATACTGTGACTGTTAAATACATTCTTCCTCATCTTAGAAATAACGAACTTGTGTTTCATAACTATTTCGCTCACCTTAAGGATAGTCTAGAATGTCTCTGTGAGATCGTAGAAGAGGATTTCATAAATAAGCCACTTGATAGAGAAATTAGGTTTGCTTGCATTCAGACCAAACGATCTCAAGAGCTGTTAGAATGTTTAAGAGCAACATGCCCTAAATCCCTATGTGAGAAAAATAAAGCTGTGATGCCTTGTTCTATGCCCAGTGTTAAGAAAGTGAACTCTAAAGTGCCTTCAAGTAGTACAAATCCCACACTTCTAGTTCGGGAATGCAAAGGTAGCCCAACCAACTAATGTTCCCATAATTCTCTACATGAGTGTCGGTGACACAAAAGAAAGCGGGTCAAAGCCTCCAGGCAATACAAAGCAAGATAGGACCTCACAAGCTAAGAATGGGCAATGGAAGAAAGTAGAAGATCACCCTAGGAACATTAAGTTTGAGTTGAATAAAACGAATCGTGTTTATTCTAGTATTAGCTATAAGCGTACTGTAATTAATTCGAATTCTACTACTTTTGGCAAAACATGTAATGATGATTGCTTGGTTTCTGTTACTAATCATAAATGTGGTGTGAATGATTTGTTTAATGCTGTTAAATGCCCTGTTAAGATTGTTTATGCCAAAATCATGCTAAGAAGGCTAAAAAGCAATGGCGGAAGAAGGTTAGAAAACATTGGAAACTCACAGGAAGGAAATTTAGTAACATAGGTTATCAGTGGATACCTATCGGCATAAATTTAATCTTAATGAGATTTGCCCTAAATTATCTAGACCAATGCCCATTAGGAAATGGATGCCTCTTGGTAGAACTATTCTTTTAAGAAGTGAACAAACTTTGAATAGGTCTAATGCATACACTAGCACCGCATCAATCCACGATGATTCCATTGTTTCTACTTCCGATGTGGGTGTTCCAATTATTGTTACTAACCAAATGGAACCCATTCTTGCATGGGGATCCCAATTATCCGATTATCCATTCTTATGCATGTTCAACTGCAGATCGTTCAAATCGATTACGTGGTACACGGACTCAGTTGTTCCAAGCATATATTTGGAGACCGGTCACGGCTCATGAACTTCGTGAGTAAATTCATCGGGACTTTCAGATTCGGGAATGATCATTTCGGTGCAATTATGGGTTATGGAGACTATGTTGTTGGTGATAGTGTAATCTCCGGGGTATATTACGTTGAAGGTCTTGGTCATAACTTATTCTCCGCCGGTCGATTACGTGATTACGATCTAGAAGTGACCTTGAGAAACATACTTGTTTCGTTAGAGAACTTGATGGTGCGAACTTTTAAGAGGAACACGTGGTTTAAACCTATACACCATCTCTATCGAAGATATGATGAAGTCTTCTCCAATTTGCTTGTTGTCAAAGGCTTCAAAACAAAGTCATGGTTATGGCATCGTCGTCTCAATCACTTGAACTTGGCACCATAAATGATCTTTCGAGAAAGGACTTAGTAATAGGCTTACCTAGACTAAAGTATGAAAAGGGTCATCTTTGTTCGACATGCCAATTGGGAAAGTATGCCCACAAACCCAAACCTACAAACTCGGTTATGGAAGTTCTTCATACCATTCACATGGATTTATGTGGACCCATGAGAGTGTAGAATATTTACGGAAGAAATATGTGTTAGTTGTGGTTGATGATTATTCTCGATTTACTTGGGTTAAGTTCTTAAGGACAAAGGATGAAACACCGATATCATCATTAAACTTATCAAACATTGCGAGTTCGACTTAACAAAGCTATCGAATCATTCGAGCAGACAATGGGCCGAGTTTGTTAATAAAGAACTTAGTGAGTTTTATGAAAGTGTTGGAATCGGTCATCAAAGAAGTGTTCCACGAACTCCTCAACATAATGGTGTAGTTGAAAGGCGAAATCGAACTCTTGTGAAGGCGATCGATGCCAAACCGTCAAGTTTTATCACATGGTGACCACTTGTGAATGGTCAACCGTAATAAACTTCAAACAGTTCGAGACACCAATGCAATGAAGATCAAGAGAGAGTGTAGTGTTTCCCAGTCGTTAAGTCCCAACGAGTGTGCGATGAATAATCAAACGAATAGTGATCGGAGAATTTGAGCGGAAAAGGGTTATGATTGATTATACCTAAAGAAAAGTTTATAAATTACAGGGCTTAAATGCAAATTAAAGAAAATTAAAAGATAAATTATATTAAATAAACGCTATCACTATTTTTAAAATGATGTTTTGATTTTTCTTTTATAAAATTTAAATTAAAACTACGTAACGTATAAAAGAAAATGTGAAATTGAAACAATATTAATCCTAAAAATATAAAATGACATTTTACAAACCTAATGATAAGAGAAAATTTTGAGAAAAAGAAAATTATTTTTATTACTATTTATTTAATTATTATTAATTAAAAACTATTTTACCTATTTAATAATACCCTAAAATATAAGAAAATATGAAATAAAGCTAGAAAAATGAAATTATGACTTAGAAAAATCTAAAATAACTAAAGAGAATTTTCAAAACTAATTTTGTATTTTTCGATTATTTTCTATTTTCTATGAATTAAAACTATTTAAAACTAATTAAATGGCTAAAATTACAAATTTAACTAAGAAAAATCTGGAAAAATTATTTTTTGCTTTTTATATTTATCTTAACCTAGGAAAAATGAAAACTTATTTTTTGAAGTTTTTCGATTTAATTGTATTAAAAGCTAATTAAAAATACCTAAAAAGCGTTTTAAATGAGGAAAAATAGCAAGCAGTCTTTGGAAAAATATGAAAAATTTAGGAAAAGTCTAAAATAATATTACGAATCTAAGAAAAATATAAAACAGTAGCTTATGTGTGAGAATATGGAGCTGCGGTGACAAGTGCTTATAAATAAGCACTCAAAATAAGCTAAAGGTACCAAATGAGCACCAACTTATCACGGAAGCTATAATAAGCTAAAACTACTAGAAATGAACTAAATTCAACTAATCTATACTCTTTGAAATGCAAACTACAAAGATTTGGTGATTTAAACTTAAGTGCTAAAAGCAGTTTTTAGCTACTACTTTGTAGCTTGAAAATAAGCTACTCAAATAAGTGAAACTCAAAACCAGATGTTGGAACCTAAAGAAGACCTGGCTAGCTACTTAAAACCAAAATTGAGACCAAGATAAGCTCTAATGAGCTTGTGACAAGCTCTGCACAACACTGTGCACACTAAGTATACACCGAGTCGGTGCTGCGGGCACTTTAGCCCAAATTGACAAGCTATTTTGAAGCTTATAGAAAATTACTAAAATTCAACAAAATCATTTATAAGAACCTTGACCAACTGAACTTGTAAAACCCAAAATTTCACTTAAATTGATCCAAGAATGAATCAATTAAAAATCACCCAAGTTGGGTGAAAATGAGGTTTTCAAATTTTGACTTTTGACGGTTTTGCAAAGTTTGACTTAAATGAGATTTGAATTCAATTTTATGAACCGAATATGATGTTTTATGATGAAATGAAACTAATGCAAGCTATCTCTATGTATTATAAACCTAAATAGCTCATTTTGACCAAGCGATTCAAGCAATCGATCATTAGGACATATTCAAGTTGATTTTGACTTTGAGCTTATAGATGCAATTTGATGACTAAAATGGTTCAAATGGACCTAAATGAGACTAAGTAGAAAGATTTTAAGCACAAACCAAGCTTAAGTTCAAACAAGCCAACCAATCCAAACACACTTATGTATGAATCGATTTGTTTTGCAAAGCTAAACTCACACCCAAGCTAGACTAATCATTACACTAGATTCGGATGACCAAATTAGACCTAGATCAAGATAGCTAATCAATACTTAAACACCAAAACTCAACTGCTCTATCATGACAGATATGCAGCATGACTTAAAACATGCATGTAAATGAAAACATCAATTACACTAGTGATATTAAGCTAAATTATACTAATGTTAGAATTAAAGCTCATTAACAAGAAAACATGGATTTAAACAGGTCCAAGAAAATGATACTCACATGAGGTCCTAGCCACAATGGCTTGAAAAATCAAACAAAGAACCACTACCTACAACTTATTTTAATCCCTATTCCAAATGAATTTCAACCCAAATTAGATCAAAATCATCCCATATCCACCTTCAAATCGACATCACGTAACCAAGAACCCATAATTCGCACCTTTTGACTTTTGTTGACCAATTTGAGATTTAGCTTGAATCGAATTATAAGCTTACTAAGAGCTATGAGTAGCTTTAGTAAGCTTATTAAAGTAATAATAAGGCTTATTGAAACTTGGTTTTAGATTATTTAAAGCGCCTAAGTTAAAGCAAACTTAAAACTTGAAACTTGGATAACCTTTGAATTAATAACGAAAATGAGTTACAATAGACTTAATAACCTTGGTTTAGATGAAAAGCTTAGGATTACAACCGAGAAAACTAATTAAGACAACAAAATAAAAACGACATACATGAAATTTAAAAACTAAGTACTACTTCTTCTCTCTTTCTTCTTCTCCTTATTTATATGCAAAATGTCTTCTCTCTCTACTCGAGCATTTCCACTAATAATTTGGGGCCATTGGATCCTTTGAGACAATTTTGGCCGTTTGATTAATTTTGGCGCCAAAATGGTTTTAACGGTGGGGTTGAGTGAAAGGGGAGGAAGCATTAAATGCTTTTGGATGTTGTTGAGGTGGAGGGACATGGTGTGGAGAGGGTGGTGGAGGATGGTGAAGGTTGAGTGTTGCGAGGCATGGTGGTTGAAGGAGAAGAAAAGAGGAGGAAAGGTGTGTTTGTTTGACCGGAGATTTGACTTGGGAGATATTAAAAGGAGGGTCAAAACAGAGGGCCAAAGGCATATGGCAAAAGGGTTCAAAAGGTCCAAAGGTCATGGTTTGATATTAATAAACAAGGACCAATTTGTAATTTCGATTCTTGAGGACCAATTCGCCAAATTTCCAAAGTTGTTTCAAGGGACCAAAATGACAAGCTTCAATAGTACAAGGACCATAAAGACATTTTCAAAATTCCAAGGACTATTTTGCCAAATTTGAAACTTGAAGGACCAAACTTGTAATTTCTCAAAACTTTTGACATTTTTCACCAAAGGACTAATTATGACAAGTTATGATTTCAAAAGGACCTTTGGTGACTTTTCTTTAAAATAAGTGCTCGGGGACTATTTTGACAACTTTTGAAACTTGGGGACCTGAAGCGCCAATTATGCAAACTTAGCTCATTTTCATCGATTTTAAACATTTTGCATCCGAAACATATAAAATGCAATTTTGAGATATTTTCGATATTTTGATGCATTTCGAGCATTTTAAATGTTTTGTAGTTCAGATTGACCAAAATGATGAGTATTTACACACTCATCAATCCCCACACTAAACTATTGCTAGTCCCTAGCAATCTTTTGAGAAAAACTTAATGGATTTGAATCTCTTTACCAAAAGCCATTACTTCGGAGTAGCCAAATGTTTCAGTTCAAGTAAGAACTATGGTACACCGATAACCATATGATTTTGAGCAAACCACCGACTTCCAACGGATTTGATTTGTCTTTACGAAGCCGTTTGCTACGGACTAGCCAACTCTTAGATAATATATACTATCTTTGGTGAGTGATTACCAATTATGGTTTTCCAACCGCCTTTACCACAAGCCATAAACTTGCGGGCTAGCCAACTCTTCACTAATTAAAGATATGGTGGTGAACACCATACAATTTTGGGCAAATTGCAAGCCGTCAACGGATTTGAGATATCTTTACCAAGAGCCGTTTGCTCTGGATTAGCCAATCCTTTTGTTTATTAGACATGGCGGATCGATAACCATAAGTTGAGTAAGTGTAAAACACTTACTCCAAAAAAAAAAATTGGCCAAAATGGGGAATTGGGTGGTATAATTACATGATAAAATTCGTGAGAATTCCCCACACTAGAAATGAATATTGCCCTCAATATTCAAAGTACCAGCGGTTATGCCGAAACATAGAACGTAAAAGGAAATACTACGGCCATTATTTTGAAAGATTTTTTTTTTTTTTTTGAGACTTTATATACAACAATGGGCAACTCCCCACACTAGGGTGGTAGAAAATAGAAAGAAGTCGAAATATGGGTGAAAACCCATATGGCATGCTATATTTTTGATTCCCGAGTCGCTAGCTTGACTCGATCCCGCATTCATTGGTTCATGGGAAAGCAATGTGGAAAACCAATCTCGATCGGACTTTCGTTCACGGTGTTAATAAACATATGAACATCGAAAGTTCCACACCGACGAGATACAACCGCGGTATTGTTAATAGTAGAAACTATAAAGGATGATACGGGGTCAAAGATGGTGTCCTCATTCCCGAAAGAGAAAAGGAAAGAGCAACCACACCATCGTGAAGAATGGAATAAAGATGTGCATGAGAATGCATGTCCATTCCTCATCGAAAGAAGCAAATCACCATTTTGACATTTTAAGCTTAAACTTGAAGCTTATATGGTGATTGTCAATAAGATGTCCGGGAGGAGGGTTGGAAGCGGTTCTTCAATCAAGATTTTCCGGAAAAGGATGTCCTCCGAATCAAAGTAAGTATTATCAATTCTGTTGGAATTGACTCATCACTAAGAAAGGCATCGACTTCATTCCAAAGTTGTCATCTTCCTCATCGGAGTGAGAGAAGGGATGGAAGAGTCGGGAATAATAAGACTAGGAGATGATGGATCATTTTGAGCAATTCTTCAATGGGAAGAATGTCTCCCATTGGATCACAAACATCATCATCCAATTCGGATGAAAGCAAGAGAGTTTGGTTTCATCCACGAGTTAACAAACTCGATACGATAAAGCGATTCGGAGGTGGGACAAGTGGTGTGCTCTTAGAGCTAGCAATTTCCACCACTCCGATAAAGTCTCCGATTCTAGATCATCATCATCAAGAACACTCTTGACTTCCACGGTACAACTTTCAAACCATTTGTTTGAACCGGGGTTGATTTTCAAAGCTTTTAACTCAAGACGTTTTGGTGACTCCTCTTAACCGTGAAATTTGAGAGTGTTGCATTGATTCTTTCGATTTTGATCAATTGTGGCAACACTCTGTTTGGATAGAGGCTTGGAGTTTTGGTTGATATTAAACGTGAGTTCTTCGTTGTCAACCCGTATGGTCAACTCTTGACAAATACATCAATTAGAGCACGACTCGTTCTCAAGAAAGCTCTCCCAAGATGAGGGAACTCTAGGATGCGCATCAAAGTCTACTACAACAAAGTCAAGAGGAAAGTGAAACTTTCCTACTTTCACCACGACATCCTCGGCTATCCCAAGTGGACGAGTTATAGTACGGTCCGCTAGCTCGAGTGTCATACAAGTGGATGTAAGTTTAGGAAGAGCAGTTTCTTCCATACCGAGAGTGGCATGAGGTTAATGCTAGCGCCAAGATCGGCCAGGCGGAGCATTGAACCATCCCAAGAAATCACACGGATTAAAAATCGCGGGGTCTTCAAGCTTTTGGGAAGCTTCTTGAGAAGGACCGTGAGCATTGCTCATTGAGAGGGTTTTAGCCATCTATGATAACTTATCTTTGTTGCTCGAGAAGCCTTTAAGCGTGGATGCAAATTTGGGCATTAGAGCGAGAGCATCAACGAAGCTTATATCAAAGTGTAGTTCATTGAAAATTTGGAAAATTTTTCCATTTGCTCTTTGGTTTTGTCTTTGAGCTTCTCATCATGCATTCTTGATGGGTAAGGAAGTCGACTAGACTTTGAGCCGGGATGGAAGTCATTTCGCTCGAATTTGTCTTCGAACTTCGGGTTCGGACTTAAAGCTTGACTACCGAAGGTGGGACGTGTCTTGGTACCGTGGGCTTGAGAAATGCACCTTGTCCGTTGTATCCTTGGTAACTTGACTCATTGCTCACGGTGGAGGAGGCATTGGAGTCGAAGGTCCATTGTGCGTCTTACCACTACAGTGGTGACGGCTTTCAACTCGGCATTTGGATTTGGGCTGTATTGCTTGGGAGTCCTCCGAAGATGATGAAGCTTTGTTCATATTCATGTTCATGAAAGCGCTCATCATATTCTTCAACTCATTTGTCTGCCGAGACATTGTGGTATCAATTTCCTTTTTAGCTCAACTCTCATGTTATTGATCCGAGTTTGCATTGAGCGTATGCTTGACTCGATAATTTTCATGAAGTCATTTGGTAGGGAGCTTGAGAAGGTTGTTGATAACTTTGCCGGTTTGGAGCTTGATATGGTTGGTTGAAATTGTTCGGTTTTGATTGAAATTTTGAGAGTTATTGAAGTTTTGTCCTTGATTCGAACAAAGCGATTTTGATTGCCATGGTTTTGCAGGAGGAAAACCGGTGGTGTCATACCGCTAGGTGCACGGTAGTGAGGATCGACTTGTGGTCGGTATTGATTGTGGTTTCTGAAGCTACGGAGCTTGGTAAAAGAAGCATCGGTTGCTTGACAATCATAATACGCGTGTGGACCACTACAAGTTTCACACACCTTGTTTACGGCTTTGATTGGTTCCGCTTATGAATTTCGCTTTTGATTTCCTTTACCTCTTTCATCATACAACGGATGGCGTCCGTTAGAGCGGCTATCGAGCGGCTAACTCGGAAGAGTTCTTGGATGAAGAAGCGAGTGTTCGAATATTGACTTTGTTGCGAGAAATAGGAACTTTTGATTTTGCTCGCAAATCTCAATCACATCTTTAGGCTTACGATTCAAGATATTGCCACCGCTGGCTGCGTTCAAAGAATCTTGATCGTTACCATTCAACCCATTATAAAAGATATTAACTTGTTGAAGCTCCGTGAATTCATGATGGGGCATTTCGAGGAGATCTTTGAATCTCTCCCATGCCTCTCAAAGTTTTCATCGAAATTTTGACGAAATCCGAAATTTCATTTTAAGATTAGTCGTCTTTGATGGAGGAAAGAAATAATTGACAAACTTTTGAACAAGATCCTCCCAAGTTTCGATGGATCGGGGGTTCTTTTTCCACCAACCAATTTGTCCCTCAAGTGAGAATGGAAATAGCATCAACTTGATCACTTTTGTGGTACATCTTTGAAATTGATAGTTGAAGTCAACTTGTTAAACCAACGGATGTGTGCATATGGGTCTTCTCGATCAAACCCGTGGAATTGATTTGTAGACACAAGTTGGATCAAATGTGTCTTCAATTCAAAGTGATCGAATTGATTCTTTGGTAAAATGATGGCATCTCCATAACCCTCGGTGGGTGCACGGAGCATTTCGCCATAGTTCGTTCGTCTCGCATATTGTTGCTTGAAATAGTACGAATCTCGGGTTCGACTATTTGGGCGACGCTCACGAACGTCTTCTAGGAATTTCGCTAGATCACGAAAGGACTCAATGATCTAGAAGAACGAGTGCGCATGCACTAGAGTTAACTCTAAGGAATCTCGAGTTAAGGAAGGAATTATGAAAATGGGGAAAGAAGAATCTTTTGAGTTTTTATGGTTTTATACATATGTAGAAACAAAAGAAAAATATTTTTGTGTTTTATATGTTTTAAGATGTTTTGGGTTTTGGATTTTTATAAGAAAATATATATAGATATAGATGGTATGAACAAGGAGTGAATATTCAAATCACTAATCGCTAAACGTAAGATAATTAGCATGACCCCCAGCGGCGCCAAAAATTTGATCGATGCCAAACCGTCAAGTTTTATCACACTGGTGACCACTTGTGAATGGTCAACCGTAATAAACTTCAAACAGTTCGGACACCAATGCAATGAAGATCAAGAGGAGTGTAGTGTTTCCCGGTCGTTAAGTCCCAACGAGTGTGCGATGAATAATCAAACGAATAGTGATCGGGAGAATTTGAGCGGAAAAGGGTTATGATTGATTATACCTAAAGAAAAAGTTTATAAATTACAGGGCTTAAATGCAAATTAAAGATAATTAAAAGATAAATTATATTAAATAAACGCTATCACTATTTTTAAAATGATGTTTTTGATTTTTCTTTTATAAAATTTAAATTAAAACTACGTAACGTACAAAAGAAAATGTGAAATTGAAACAATATTAATCCTAAAAATATAAAATGACATTTTACAAACCTAATGATAAGAGAAAATTTTGAGAAAAATAAAATTATTTTTATTACTATTTATTTAATTATTATTAATTAAAAACTATTTTACCTATTTAATAATACCCTAAAATATAAGAAAATATGAAATAAAGCTAGAAAAATGAAATTATGACTTAGAAAAATCTAAAATAACTAAAGAGAATTTTCAAAACTAATTTTGTATTTTTCGATTATTTTCTATTTTCTATGAATTAAAAACTATTTAAAACTAATTAAATGGCTAAAATTACAAATTTAACTAAGAAAAATCTGGAAAAATTATTTTTTGCTTTTATATTTATCTTAACCTAGGAAAAATGAAAACTTATTTTTTGAAGTTTTCGATTTAATTGTATTAAAAGCTAATTAAAAGTACCTAAAAACTGTTTTAAATGAAGAAAAATAGCAAGCAAGCTGGAAAAATATGAAAAATTTAGGAAAAGTCTAAAATAATATTATGAATCTAAGAAAATATAAAAACAGTAGCTTATGTGTGAGAATATGGAACCTGCGGTGACAGGTGCTTATAAATAAGCACTCAAAATAAGCTAAAGGTACCAAATGAGCACCAACTTATCACAGAAGCTATAATAAGCTAAAACTACTAGAAATGAACTAAATTCAACTAATCTATACTATTGAAATGCAAACTACAAAGATTTGGTGATTTAAACTTAAGTGCTAAAAACATTTTTTAGCTACTACTTTGTAGCTTGAAAATAAGCTACTCAAATAAGCCGGAACTCAAAACCAGATGTTGGAACCTAAAGAAGACTTGGCTAGCTACTTAAAACCAAAATTGAGACCAAGATAAGCTCTAATGAGCTTGTGACAAGCTCTGATAACACTGTGCACACTCGGTATAAATCGAGTCGGTCTTGTGAGGACTTTTAACCCAAATTGACAAGCGATTTTGAAGCTTATAGAAAATTACTAAAATTCAAAAAAATCATTTATCTAACCTTGACCAACTGAACTTGTAAAACCCAAAATTTCACTTAAATTGATCCAAGAATGAATCAATTAAAAATCACCCAAGTTGGGTGGCGAGGTTTTCAAATTTTTGACTTTTGATAGTTTTGCAAAGTTTGACTTAAATGAGATTTGAATCAATTTATGAACCGAATATGATGTTTTATGATGAAATGAAACTAATGCAAGCTATCTCTATGTATTATAAACCTAAATACTCATTTTGACCAACCGATTCAAGCAATATGAAATTAGGATGATTCATGTTGATTTTGACTTTGAGTTTATAGATGCAATTTGATGACTAAAATGGTTCAAATGGACCTAATCGAGACTAAGTAGAAAGATTTTAAGCACAAAACAAAGCTTAACTTCAAACAAGCTATCCGATCCAAACACACTTATATAATGAATCTCTTAAACTTTTGCAAAGCTAAACTCACACCCAAGCTAGACTAATCATTACACTAGATTCGGATAACCAAATTAGACCTAGATCAAGATAGCTAATCAATACTTAAACACCAAAACTCAACTGCTCTATCATGATAGATATGCAAGGTGACTTAAAACATGCATGTAAATGAAAACATCAATTACACTAGAGATATTAAGCTAAATTATACTAATGTTATGAATTAAAGCTCATTAACAGGAAAACATGGATTTAAACAACCAAAGAAAATGATACTCACATGAGGTCCTAGCCACAATGGCTTGAAATCAATCAAACAAAGAACCACTATCCTATTCGATTTTAATCCCTATTCCAAATGAATTTCAACCCAAATTAGATCAAAATCATCCCATATCCACCTTCAAATCAGCATCACAGGACCAGTAACCCATAATTCTGCACCTTTTGACTTTTGTTGACCAATTTGAGATTTAGCTTGAAAATGAATTATAAGCTTACTAAGAGCTATGAGTAGCTTTAGTAAGCTTATTAAAGTGATAATAAGGCTTATTGAAACACGCTTTTAGATTATTTAAAGCGCCTAAGTTAAAGCAAACTTAAAACTTGAAACTTGGATAACCTTTGAATTAATCTTGAAAATGAGTTACAATAGACTTAATAACCTTGGTTTAGTACAAGAAAAGCTTAGGATTACAACCGAGAAAACTAATTAAGACAACAAAATAAAAACGACATACATGAAATTTAAAAACTAAGTACTACTTCTTCTCTCTTCTTCTTCCTCTATTTATATGCAAAATGTCTTCTCTCCTATCTCGAGCATTTCCACTTGCATTTGGGGCCATTGGATCCTTTGAGACAATTTTGGTAATTGATTAATTTTGGCGCCAAAATGGTTTTAACGGTGGGGTTGAGTGCAAGGGGAGGAAGCATTAAATGCTTTTTGATGTTGTTGAGGTGGAGGGACATGGTGTGGAGAGGGTGGTGGAGGAGGGTGAAGGTTGAGTGTTGCGATGCATGGTGGTTGAAGGAGAAGAAAAGAGGAGGAAGGGTGTGTTTGTTTGACCGGAGATTTGACTTGGGAGATATTAAAGGGAGGGGTCAAAAGGAGGGTCAAAGGCATATGGGGGTTCAAAAGGTCCAAGGGGGTCATGGGTTTGATATTAATAAACAAGGACCAATTTGTAATTTCGATTCTTGAGGACCAAATCGCCAAATTTCCAAAGTTGTTTCAAGGGACCAAAATGACAAGCTTCAATAGTACAAGGACCATAAAAGACATTTTCAAAATTCCAAGGACTATTTTTGCCAATTTTGAAACTTGAAGGACCAAACTTGTAATTTCTCAAAACTTTTGACATTTTTCACCAAAGGACTAATTATGACAAGTTATGATTTCAAAAGGACCTTTGGTGACTTTTCTTTAAAATAAGTGCTCGGGGACTATTTTTGACAACTTTTGAAACTTGGGGACTGAAGCGCCAATTATGCAAACTTAGCTCATTTTCATCGATTTTAAACATTTTGCATCCGAAACATATAAAATGCAATTTTGAGATATTTTCGATATTTTGATGCATTTCGAGCATTTTAAATGTTTTGCGATTCAGATTGACCAAAATGATGAGTATTTACACACTCATCGGACAATCAAGTTCGGACCCGCATCACAACCTTCGTTAAGTTGTCCCATTAGTTCTTCTCTTGTACAAAATCTCTCACCAAAGAACTTCTTATGTACCTCCTTGAAGTTGATTTGAAGAAATTGTTTGATCCAATGTTTGATGAACACTATGAGCCAATTGCTAATGATCATCAAATTAGCCAACAGAGGTCGCTCTATCCCCATCAATGAAGTTAACCCTTCGTTTCTATGTCATTAAGTCAAGAAGCGCTGCTGCTGATCACTCTGTCTCATCAACAAATCCTCAATCATCGAGTGTATATCATGGAATTGTTTCTGGCACATATGATGGAGATAATCATCAGAACCATCTTCATCAGGAGAAATCGACTCTGCTACTTCAGTTCCTCAACAACAACCACATGAACACCTCATTAAATGGACACATGATCATCCATTAGACAACATCATTGGAAACCTTTCTTGTCCAGTATCCACTCGTAAACGACTTGCAACTGTTGCCTTATGGTGCTTCTTCAACTCCGTACTCTCTAAGATCGAACCAAAAGACGTTAAACCGCCATGAATGAAGACAAATTGGTTCAATGCCATGCAAGAAGAAATTCATGAGTTTGATCGACTAGATGTATGGGAATTAGTACCGCTCCGATTGTGCTATGATCATTGCTCTAAAGTGGATCTTCAAAGTAAACTTGATGAGCATGGTGATGTGTTAAAGAACAAGGCTCGATTGGTTGCAAAAGGATATCGTCAAGAGGAGGGTATTGACTTTGAAGAATCATTTGCTTGATTGCACGTATCGAGGCAATCGTAATCTTCACGCTAATCTGCAAGTTAGAACATGGTTGTCTATCGGATGGATGTAAAGACAACTTTTCTTAATGGAGATCTTAAAGAAGTCGTATACGCCACCAACCGAAGGTTTTGTGAATCCGAGCATCCTACTCATGTCTATCGCTTGAAGAAGGCTCTTTACGGTTTGAAGCAAGCTCCAAGGGCATGGTGTCACAATTCTCAAATTTCAGTCATTTCTTAAACTCAATATTCATCATATTAGTTATGCATGGTTTTACATTTCACATTAAACATATAATTTCTTATTAAATAAACGTTATCGCGTAAACATTATTTTGAACAATTGATCCGATACTTCCAAAATTTATCACAATATATTTTATACTCATACTAAGTTTATAAAATATTATTATTAGTTTACCGGTGTTTTAAATTTATTATGCATATATAAATTGTTATGTTTATATAAATTACGACGGTTTTCTTAAATTCAACCCGATAAATATTTATTCACTCAAATCTTTCAAGAAATGTATTTTATAATTTTATGACTTCAATATATTTTATCTTGACCCGTTAAAATTTATTTCTAGTTAACGCTACCCCAAATACCTATTTTAAATTACAACTTACAAACTAATCTTACACCTTTATAAACCTACTCAAACTACCAACTTTATTTTAATACATCTTCCAAGATATCAATCTATATATTACTTTCTTGGTTTTCCCTACTCATTCACGCCAACCCCATCCCTCATTTAATTTTTTTGCTTACTTGTCTTTAGATATTTGGTATATTAGATATGTATACTTAAATCTTATTTCCACAATAACAACACATCATATTTTCTTTTTCTATTGTTTCTGTGGTTCGGCAGCCTCCCACAAACAACCTCAAACACTTAATTTTGATCTTGGTTTGCTAGTTTGTTTCATCACAAGTTCAAGTCTTAAGTTCCTTATTGATTGCTAGTTCTATCTATACCACAAGTAAGTTCTAAATAATATTTCCTACTCTTTCAATATCCATACTTGCTCTATTATATTTTTTTTAGAAACAATCATGCAAGTTTCATGTGTATCTTTATACCATTTTTAAGGTTTTTAAGGTTTTTAAGTGTTAAATATACATAATCCATCCTATAATTACTCCTTGTTATATATTGGTCTTGATGATGTTTAGGAACCCATGACACCCTAAGAAGGTGTATGGTAGGATTAGAATAGCTTTGGAGTTGTTTTAAAGGGATTGGAATAGGTTTAGTACGAGAAAAACTATTTTCGACAAGTATAAAAAGTGGTCTGATCTTGTTTTGAAATTCTGGAAAATCCGACAGTGAACAAAAATTTTTGGCCTAGATATTTAGAAAATATACTTTAAAACGAATCCGTGGCCGCTTGAACGGATTAAAACGGAGTTATAACGAAGAAGTTATGAATTTTTCAAGTTTGACGACGAAATATATATTTTCTGAAATTTCAGCAAACTGTTTTTGTTTTGTACGAGTCAAAAACGAGTCTTAAGCTTTATAAATTATTTCGACTTATCAAAAATATATTAGTATACTTTGATACGAAGCTAAGGACGTATAATACGTAGAAAACGGATTTGTAACGACTAAAATATACACGTTTTACAAAATTGCCGTAACTTTATTTTTAGAAAAACTATATTATTTTTATTTGTCAAGTGTTACGGTAAACAAAACGACCATATTGAAGGCTATTTTTAACGTTGATGTGGAACTTTTTGTAACGAGATGTCTTCTAATAAATTCGAGATCACCAAGCATATTTTTCAAAACGATCAACCGTTTGTATAGCGGGGTTGTAATAAATTATTTACGGTTGCTTAAACTTTGCCTAAACTCACTTTTTAAACCACATTTTGGACAAAATCACCATATTTAACCTCTATTATCTTTATGTTCGAGACCTCTATGACGAAAACTCATGTACTAAAACTTCTAGATTTTGATACAAGCTTTCCAAAACCGTTGAGTTCGTTTCCTAACGTTAGACGTACACCATCTTACGACTAGCTTTTCGAAGCCATTTTTGTCACTTTCATGGAAATTTCAACGACATTATTTTACGACGAAAAGTTATATTCTCTTAATAAATCACTAAAAGTCTATCGTAGGATATCGTTTCAATGTAAATACATGTGAAGTAAATTAAAAATGGTCAAGACGTTAAAAGATTATATTTTCGACGAGAAGTATTGTTTTCAAAAATACATAAGTGGTATAAATATCATCCGAATTGCGTGCATAACATTACATCATGACTTATTGCATATCATATCATACATAATAGGTCGGTTTGGGATTCACGCTACATTTCGTGTAACCACTTTTGTCATCGCATCTATTCATCAAGTGAGTAATCACACCCCCTTTTTACCGTTTTACTATATTTTGGGGCGAAATGCATGAACCGTTCTTGAGCTAAATTGTTTACTACTTTTATTAACTAGTTTGACTAGAACTTGTGAACTTGAAACAAATCCTTGAACTTAATTATAAAATAATGCCTTACTTGAACTTATTGAACCGTACATGTTATGACCTTGACCTAAAGTCTCCTATGTTCGGAGCATCACTATAAAGTCTCCTATGTTCGGAGCATCACTATAAAAACTCCTATGTTCGGAGTATATCTTTGGGAAGAGGCACCCATTATATCTTTGGGAAGAGGCACCCAGTATATCTTTGGGAAGAGGCACCCATTATATCTTTGGGAAGAGGCACCCAACCTAACTTTGGGTAGTGGCACCCGACTTAATTTGGCTTCATCAAGTAGCATCCTGAATTATTATATTCGTGGTAATATATTGTGAACTATTATGACCGCTTATACTTGACTACTTCATACGCTATATTTTGTGCAATGGGTTGTGAATACACAGTTGCAAGTTTTGTATGGGCGGAACTTGAACCGAGTGGATTTACAATGCCTTTGCTTTGTGGACTATTTTTCGTTGACCGAAAGCTTTGAATATTTCTTACGAGTTTTCTTATTTTGCTAAACATGTTTACTCACCAACTATTTTCATAGTTGACCCGTTTTCTCTCATGCATTTTGTGTGATCGTTAGTAAGTTTTTCTACCGGGTCTTGCATAATGAAGTTTTCACTTGTCACTACAAATCGTTATGTAATAGAACGAAATATTTTGGAATCTAAACTTTGTAATATATTTGCCGATGTCGGCTAAACTGGTATTGTAATGGTGTACTCTTTCTTTTAAATCTTAACGTTGGTATGTTCTATTATCTTGTGCTTATGTTCCTTTCCGTTACACCTCGTGTTTCCGCCTCTGGCGAGGGTGTGACAGATTGGTACCAGAGCCAAAGGTTATAGAGAATGCCGATTTTTCAAAAATAAAAATCACAGCTATAACCGAAATTTTTTTATTAAACATTGAACATCATCCGAGTCATCTAGTCATATCGTTGCAGATTGTTAATCATAAATTATACATAGCCCGATCAACTATGTCTAATTTATGAAGAACCATGCAATGATAAGAGTGGTAGTTTTAAATCATGTTTAGTCGAGTCTTTAGAGTCCGGTCACCGAAGTTGCATTGGTCGGTGGGTATGCATAACATGTTTTACGCTCACGCCTACATTACCGTATCTTATTTATACCTCTCTTTCCATCTTTCGACTTGTTAGACATAGCATGCCCCTAATCTGTCATATTTCGATCACTATAAACACATTACCACCGCTCGCACCTCATCGACTTCGCTCGAATGTCGTTTACTCAACCCGATGTTTTGGTCCTCTCAGAGGATCATGGCCGCAAGAAACACACGCCGGAGGTAGCAACAACGACAACCCAAACAACAATGACAATCCAAACAACAACGTCTTTGGAATAGCGGAGCTACTCACTCAAATTATAACACATCTCGATGCTAGAAGAACCAACGCGGAGAAGGTACTTCAAACGGTCAAGGATGCGCTACAAAACTTTCATGACATGTAAGCCAATGGAATTTCATGGTAATCGAGGGTGCCATTGAATTGCTAACTCGGTTCGAGAATGTTGAGTCGAAGCTTAGTATCACGAAATGTGTCAAGAAAATAAGGTTGAGTTCTCTTTGGTCTACTACAGGACGAGCTTTGACCGTGGAACAACCAACTACGATCGGAGGAAGAGGGCGCAAATGCATTATCTTGGGAAGCATTCAAGAAACTACTAACCGATGAGTACCGCAGAAAAGATGAAGTGCGAACCGGAAGAAGAATTTTGGAACCACTTGATGGTAGGAGTAGAGATCGACAAGTACACGATCCGGTTCCACGAGTTAACTAGGATGGTTCCTCACATGGTTTCCACCATGAGAAGTTGATTGACCGATATATATGGGGATTGATACCGAAATTGGGAGGATGTCACTGTCGAAACCAACCACTGCAAGTCCGTGAGTATGGCGATCGCTTGACAAATGATGTGATCAGTCCGGAGAACTAACAAAAGCAAACGACAACGGACGAAAGCGATGGAGGATCACCAGGAAACCGAGACCGAATCGGCAAAACAAGAGGCGGCGAATAACCCGTAACTATGGGCGATCACCAGAGCGCAAAGGATATACAGTCCACATCCTTTGTGTACTGATGTAATTATCATCACTCAGAGACTCCGAAGGTGCGACAAATGTGGACAGACGGGCCACTTCGCGAAATTGCTCAAACAGAATCGGAAATCAAGGATGAGAAAAGCATGTTACGAGTGTGGAAGTCTAGATCACCTTCGTAATACCCGCCCAAAGTCGAAAAGAACTCCCAATCAAGGAGGTAATCGTCCAAACTCGGCGTTGGCAATAAGGCCCACAAGATCGTAACATTGAAATTCCTCCCGCACGTGGTCGAGCATTCTATCCGGGCACCGAGGAAGCCCGCAACGCGTAACGGGTACATTCTTTTGAGCAACCATTTTATTTCTGTACAACATGATTTTGGGTGCATAACTTCCTTCCAATTCTTACCACGTTCACGATATTGATTAATTCGAGACCTATTGATATCGACCTTAGTTGTTATATATTTTGTTGATTTGATTTGATTTGTGTAAGCAAATCGAATATCGAGCGAATCTTTCAAAAGACTACATTCAAACGACTTGTTTCCTAGCTTGATCTAGTGACAGTTCTTGTTTGATGAGTTGCGAAAGTCGAGCTAAGAAACAAGTTTACTCAAGTCAATATCTAAAGGTCTTTTGAGGGCTACGTTCGATATTGGGTAAGTTTACCCCACCAAATCTAATCACGGGCATGTAATTAGTTGGATGAGGAACCCTTATGCTTGAGCAATCGACATGATCATTTAGACTATTCATGCGAGCATGAACTTTTAGAACTCTTGTCGAGGTTCGGACCATAGTATCGTTAATCGAATCACGAGGACGTGATTCCGCTGACATGGGAAGAATGTCACAATTCTCAAATTTCGGTCATTTCTTAAACTCAATATTCATCATATTAGTTATGCATGGTTTTGCATTTCACATTAAACATATAATTTCTTATTAAATAAACGTTATCGCGTAAACATTATTTTGAACAATTGATCCGATACTTCCAAAATTTATCACAATATATTTTTATACTCATACTAAGTTTATAAAAATATTATTATTAGTTTACCCGGTGTTTTAAATTTATTGCGTATATAAATTGTTATGTTTATATAAATTACGACGGTTTTCTTAAATTCAACCCGATAAATATTTATTCACTCAAATCTTTCAAGAAATGTATTTTTATAATTTTTATGACTTCAATATATTTTATCTTGACCCGTTAAAATTTATTTCTAGTTAACGCTACCCCAAATACCTATTTTAAATTACAACTTACAAACTAATCTTACACCTTTATAAACCTACTCAAACTACCAACTTTATTTTAATACATCTTCCAAGATATCAATCTATATATTACTTTCTTGGTTTTCCTACTCATTCACGCCAACCCCATCCCTCATTTAATTTTTTGCTTACTTGTCTTTAGATATTTGGTATATTAGATATGTATACTTAAATCTTATTTCCACAATAACAACACAACATATTTTCTTTTCTATTGTTTATGTTGTTCGTGACCTCCCACAAACAACCTCAAACACTTAATTTTGATCTTGGTTTGCTAGTTTGTTTCATCACGTTCAAGTCTTAAGTTCCTTATTGATTGCTAGTTCTATCTATACCACAAGTAAGTTCTAAATAATATTTCCTACTCTTTCAATATCCATACTTGCTCTATTTTATTTTTTTTAGAAACAATCATGCAAGTTTCATGTATCTTTATACCATTTTAAGGTTTTAAGGTTTTAAGTGTTAAATATACATAATCCATCCTATAATTACTCCTTGTTATATATTGGTCTTGATGATGTTTAGGAACCCATGACACCCTAAGAAGGTGTATGGTAGGATTAGAATAGCTTTGGAGTTGTTTTAAAGGGATTGGAATAGGTTTAGTACGAGAAAACTATTTTCGACAAGTATAAAAGTGGTCTGATCTTGTTTTGAAATTCTGGAAAATCCGACAGTGAACAAAAATTTTTGGCCTAGATATTTAGAAAATATACTTTAAAACGAATCCGTGGCCGCTTGAACGGATTAAAACGGAGTTATAACGAAGAAGTTATGAATTTTTCAAGTTTGACGACGAAATATATATTTTCAAATTTCAAGAAACTGTTTTTGTTTTGTACGAGTCAAAAACGAGTCTTAAGCTTTATAATTATTTCGACGTATCAAAATATATTAGTATACTTTGATACGAAGCTAAGGACGATAATACGTGAAAACGGATTTGTAACGACTAAAATATACGTTTTACAAAATTGCCGTAACTTTATTTTTAGAAAACTATATTATTTTTATTTGTCAAGTGTTACGGTAAACAAACGACCATATTGAAGGCTATTTTTAACGTTGATGTGGAACTTTTGTAACGAGATGTCTTCTAATAAATTCGAGATCACCAAGCATATTTTTCAAAACGATCAACCGTTTGTATAGCGGGGTTGTAATAAATTATTTACGGTTGCTTAAACTTTGCCGAAACTCACTTTTTAAACCACATTTTGGACAAAATCACCATATTTAACCTCTATTATCTTTATGTTCGAGACCTCTATGACGAAAACTCATGTACTATAACTTCTAGATTTTGATACAAGCTTTCCAAAACCGTTGAGTTCGTTTCCTAACGTTAGACGTACACCATCTTACGACTAGCTTTTCAAGCCATTTTGTCACTTTCATGGAAATTTCAACGACATTATTTTACTTATTTAAAAGTTATATTCTCTTAATAAATCACTAAAAGTCTATCGTAGGATATCGTTTCAATGTAAATACATGTGAAGTAATTTAAAATGGTCAAGACGTTAAAAGATTATATTTTCGACGAGAAGTATTGTTTTCAAAATACATAAGTGGTATAAATATCATCCGAATTGCGTGCATAACATTACATCATGACTTATTGCATATCATATCATTCATAATAGGTCGGTTTCGGATTCACGCTACATTTCGTGTAACCACTTTTGTCATCGCATCTATTCATCAAGTGAGTAATCACACCCCTTTTACCGTTTTACTATATTTTGGGGCGAAATGCATGAACCGTTCTTGAGCTAAATTGTTTACTACTTTTTATTAACTAGTTTGACTAGAACTTGTGAACTTGAAACAAATCCTTGAACTTAATTATAAAATAATGCCTTACTTGAACTTATTGAACCGTACATGTTATGACCTTGACCTAAAGTCTCCTATGTTCGGAGCATCACTATAAAGTCTCCTATGTTCGGAGCATCACTATAAAGTCTCCTATGTTCGGAGTATATCTTTGGGAAGAGGCACCCATTATATCTTTGGGAAGAGGCACCCAGTATATCTTTGGGAAGAGGCACCCATTATATCTTTGGGAAGAGGCACCCAACCTAACTTTGGGTAGTGGCACCCAGCTTAATTTGGCTTCATCAAGAGCATCCACGAATTATTATATTCGTGGTAATATATTGTGAACTATTATGACCGCTTATACTTGACTACTTCATACGCTATATTTTGTGCAATGGGTTGTGAATACACAGGTTGCAAGTTTTGTATGGGCGGAACTTGGAACCGAGTGGATTTACAATGCCTTTGCTTTGTGGACTATTTTTCGTTGACCGAAAGCTTTGAATATTTCTTACGAGTTTTCTTATTTTGCTAAACAAGTTTACTCACCAACTATTTTCATAGTTGACCCGTTTTCTCTCATGCATTTGGTGATCGTTAGTAAGTTTTCTACCGGTCTTGCATAATGAAGTTTTCACTTGTCACTACAAATCGTTATGTAATAGAGCGAAATATTTTGGAATCTAAACTTTGTATTATATTTACCGATGTCGGCTAAACCGGTATTGTAATGGTGTACTCTTTCTTTTAAATCTTAACGTTGGTATGTTCTATTATCTTGTGCTTATGTTCCTTTCCGTTACACCTCGTGTTTCGCCTCTGGCGAGGTGTGACACATGGTATGATACGCTATCAAAGTTTCTTCTATCTCCGGATTCAAAGAAAGGAGCAGTTGATCCGACATTGTTCACCGTAAAGTCGAGCAAACATTTAATTCACGTTCAAATCTATGTTGATGATATTATTTTGCCTCGGTCGACCCCAATGAATGTGACCGTTTTCTAATGAGATGGGATCCAAATTTCAAATGTCTATGATGGGACAAATGTCATTTTCTTGGGATTACAAATTTCACAAAGTCCCGAGGCATTTTATCAATCAATCTAAATATGCTAATGAAATTTTAAAGAAATTTGGATTTGATTATTGTGACACCGTTGACACTCCCATGGTAGAACGTACTAAACTGGATGAGGACCACTCGGGGATCATGGTAGATCAAACGAAATATCAAGTATGATTGGATCACGATGTACCTCACACCGATGAACCATATATTCATTCATTGTATGCATGTGTGCTAGATACCGAGGCTAAGCCTACTAAAAGCACCTTGAAGTAGTTAAGCGGGTCTTTCGGTATCTCCAAGGAACCATCAACATGGGACTTTGGTACCCGAAGGACACCGGTATGTCACTAACAGCCTATGCAGATGCTGACCATGGAGGTGCTCAGTTTTTGGGTGTTAAGCTTGTGAGCTGGTCTTCAAAGAAACAAATGAGTACTTTTATATCAATACATAGCCATGTCATCTTGTTGTGCTCAAATCCTATGGATGAGATCCCAATTATCTGACTATGGCTTTGAATTCAACAAAATCTCTCTGTATTGTGATAACAAAAGTGCCATTGCTCTCTCTTGCAACAACGTTCAAAATTCAAGAGCAAAGCACATCGACATTCGACATCATTTCATTCGGGAACAAGTGGAAAAGGTGTGGTAGAACTCTAATTTGTGAGGACCGAATACCGGTTAGCGACATCTTCACCAAAGCTCTTCCTAGAGAACGTTTTGAGTTTATCCTTCCACGACTTGGTCTAAAGAGTCTACAACCGGAAACACTCAAACGTCTTCAAGAGGAAGACGAGGAGTAAATGGTTTTTCTTCATCTATCTCTTGTACATATTTATTCAAAAATCAAAATACAAAATTTCAAAAACCACAAAAGTAAATAGAAAAATATAAAATTTTCAAAATCCATAAAAATTAGAAAATCTTGAAAAATCCCAAAAATATTATTTATTTAGTCATGTTTTTCTTGGTTCGATAACATCTATGGACTTAGAATTGTCACTCAAAGAATGGCACGGGTCTTTAGATGAAGTTCGAATGTACATAATCCTTAAAAAAAAAAAAAGATGGAGAAAAATGGTGGTTTATTGTCATTTCAGACAGTAACCCGTTTTAAAAGGAAAGAACAGAGCCATGCTTAATCATATTTTTCAAATCTCATGCTCTTATTCTTAAAACAAATGTTTGTCATCAATAAGACAAATGTTTTCTTTCCAAATATTTTTCCGTCTAATGATTCTTCTGAAAAATATTTGTCATATAATGAAAACAAAATTGCTTTGAAAATACCTCGGACTCTATTTTTTGAAAATCATCTGGGCTTATCTTTGTCAAAATCTCTAACACTCAATCAACAACTCATGTCATTGATTGAGGGGGAGAATGATTTCAATTCAATGAAAAAAGGTTATTTTTCAAACAATTGGCATGAAAAAGAGCAAGGTCTACTTTTGGAAAATCAAAAAGAACAATGTTTTATACAATTGATTCAAGACCTTGGCTAATGTTATGTTTTCAAAAGATATTTATGCATGATTGGTCAATGGAGTTTAAAATCTCAAAATCTAATCCTTATCAGTTAAAATGTCTTTCAAAAGCAAGTCACTATTCTCCTCAAAAGCTCTCAAAATTTAATTTAAATCAATAGAGATCACAACTCTCAAAGGATTTGAAAATTGTGATCGGGGGAGAATTTGTGATTTAAATTGGATTTAAACTGATAATTCGATAAATGGTTTTATACGTGATTAACAAGCTCTCCTCCCTGCATGTGCCAAACGATTTCAAATTTTCCATGCACATGTTAAGGGGGAGCATTTATATCAAACCAAAATAGATTGAAACGTGATTGATTTGTCACTAAGTGCAGGTTTTCCCTAATATGTGCTAAACAATTTCAAATATCAAATGCACATATTGAGGGGGAGCAAATTTTTAAAACCACATTCCTTTCCCGAAAATATCTTTAACTGTATGTGAAACACTGATTTTGATAGGAAAAGTGATGTCGATATTTAAAAAAAAAATTATTTATCAAAGAAGTGAATTCTTCTTCTTGCCTCCATGTGCGAAAATGATTTCAAACATATGATGCACATGTTGAGGGGGAGCCGTTTTCTAAAAATATAAAAAACAATTCAGCTATAAAATGTTTTGATCATGTATCACAAGTACTTGGATTGATTTTCAAATGGTTTTCAATTGGTTCCAATGGCTGATGAACAATACCAAAAAGACCGACCAAATTTACTTTATGTATGGTGATATAAGGATGGTTAGGTTAGGTATTCGTTCCCACGATCCCGCTTGAGCCGGAGGGATCTACCGAGGACAATCCACTAGATAGTGTAGAGTCCTTAGGTATGATGAAAAAAGGAGTAAAGTGAGATATGGGAAGAGTGCGGACTGAGATAGAGCTAGAACTGGAATAACCCCAACAAGGTTCTAGTAATGAAGTCTCGGTAAGCACTGAAGGGGTTGAAGAATGAAAAAGAATTGAATGTGAAAAAGGGTGAAAAGAAATAGCCCTCCATTTATTCAACCTTAGGGAAGAAACCGGGTTCAATTCATATGCTACTGGATGTTACCTAGGTAAAACCGGTATTGAAGACAAGACGTCATGGACCCAGTGACGCATTGCACTACATCTTCCCAAGCTACTCAAGTTCCTCTTAAAAGGACTTGTTTCATTCTAACGGGGAACCTACATTATCTATCGACTTTCTCTTAGAGATGGTTAATATTGAAGAAATAGACCCTCTCCCTAGTCTCCAGCATAGGAACCAAATGTGCACAATTGAGTCTAGAGCCACGAGATCATCAATAAATCTCATTAAGGACACAATCAATGAAGACTCTCTGTTTCACACAATGTGGAAAGAGAGAATATATTTTAAGAGTCCCACGATTATCCTTGTGGTATTGCGAACATCCGAGTGATATGCAAACATATTCACAATGAAGATGGAAAGCCTTCTAGAGCCAACATCAAACAAGCTCTTGGTAGGTGGCATGTGAGATCTATCCAATAGATCAACCATGTGACAACCGAATGAAACAATGGGGCGATTCATAATTTTGAATCAATCTCGGTCGGGATATGGATTGACGGATACCTTTGAAAAAGCGGTCGTTGTGCTTAAAATTCTTTCTCTAGCACATCGACGTGTATTAATATTTCAAAATTAAAAGGTGTTTATGATTGATAATTGATTTTCCTTAAAACCTTCGTTCTATTGCAAAAACATCAGTATTTTGAGCAAGACACGATTGTTTTTCAAATCATTTTCATCAATCGATGAATCTCAAATTATTGGTTCATCACTCCGTGTTGTCTTCTTTGAGACGTTCGGTTTGAGAACGACTAGAGCACCGCGAACCCCTGTCAAGGAGATTCTTGAATTATACCGATCACAAGCAAGACTTGTCTTGATCAACGGGAACCGTGGGCGTGTACCTCAATTCTACGAAAGTGATCAAAGAAACTTTCGTGCTCTTTATTGCTAATCTTGTTGTATGCGGTACACCCAACATTTGCGGTGATCGAATGGAGAGGTCAATCCATAGCCGCATGCTCACACACCACATTCATTTCAAAAGAAATCATGATTAGTGCATCAATGACTTTGATATTCTCACTCCATGCTTCGCTACTGTGCTGCAAATATCATGAATCAACTAAAGCTTCCACTACTCGATGAAAAGAAATCATGATCCGAATGTGAGCATGTCGGTCCACTATCACAACATCACATAATGTCAACACTACAATGTAAGAGTCGAGATTTATGCAAGTCGATGATCTCAAAGCCGGCTCAAAACTCATCATCACGTGGATCAGTTAAAGACCTCCACTTGAATTATCCAAACAAGCAAAACATGAAGAATCAAAGACTACGGGCTACAGAGCAATGAACTTAAACAAGAATCCAAGAACAATCTTAATGTAATATCTGTTTGTATTCTGTGTAAATTGAGGTGACCTCCCTTAGGGGGAGATTGTTAGGATTTAGAAAATCCAGTCGTTAAAGAGTCGGTCACCTCAAGTATATGTATTCGTTAGAAAGCTCGTATTCGTAGTCAAGTTATGTTAATAAGTAGTTAGTTATGTAACACCGTGGAGGACGGACGAGTCTTTACCCACTGTATGCCTGATCCACAGCCCGTAGGTGGCGTTTATTGTAAGATACTATAAATACCCTCTATCTCCCAAGGTAGAGGGTTAGAGCTTCAATACCATTTTTCTTTGTTTCACATAGTTCCCAACTCTCTTCCCTTTCTCTCTCTAGAAATTCTCTCTCTAAACATTTTATACGCCTCATATGGATATGGTTTGATGTGTTTGTGAAATCCTATAAATTACAGAGCATCACTATAAAGTCTCCCTATGTGAACGGAGCAATACTAAGTCTCCCTTGTATGGAGCAGTGCAAATTCTCCCATGTTCGGAGTGTTCTTAATTGTGTATAATAGTTGTATGATGTATTGTTCGTACACTCGCATTGTTAGTCTCCTATCACTAAGTAGTATGGATAGCGCTATTAGATGTCGGCCAACCTCTCGTTCACTATGTTACGGAACGCATATTATTTATTCTAGGGGCTTTCCCTGGCATACATTATTATATACGTGGTGCTATATTGTGAACTATTATGACAGCGTACACTTGACCACTAGACACACTATATTTTGTGCAATGGGTTGTGAACACACAGGTTGCAAGTTTTGTATGGGCGAAACTTAGAACTGAGTGGATTTACAATGCCTTTGCTTTGTGAACTATTATGATAACGTGTACTTGACTTCTAGACATACTACTTTTGGCAGTGGGTTGTGAACACACAGGTTGCAAGTTTTGTATGGGCGGAACTTGGAACTGAGTGGATTTACAATGCCTTTGCTTTGTGGACTATTCTAAATGACCAAAAACTTTTCCTTTTCTGCATGAGCATTCTTTAAAAGCTTTACATGTTAGACAAACTCTATGAACTCACTTAACCATTGTGTTGACACTTTTAGCATGTTTTATCTCAGGTATCTAAGGCATTCACTTCATGGCATGCATGTAGACTTATCATAGAGTCGCGGTGACGACGCGTCTCACATATATTTTATGCACTTAACTATCGTTTGATTGTAACAAACTCATTTTGGTACATTTGAAATCTTTTGGGACCTATGTTTGTAAACTCTGATTATTTTACTTAATCAAACGATATTTTCAAAATGACACTTTAGGTCGTTCGATATAACTGTAACTTTGATGCTATGACAGTCATCCCCCAGGTATTCCATTCCGCTATAAAACAGGTAATTTGGGGGTGTGACAGATTGGTCAATCACTTGTCAATCCTTCGCATTAGACTCTAAACCTATCAATCACTGTCCACTTGATAACCCCATTGTAGTTCGAGATACCGTCTTCACAAAGAGACTCGACCAATCTCGTTACAACCGCAACAAAGAACTCATTCATCATGATCCCTTTCAAATGGAAATCTTTGAAATGATTCCCATTTACAAAAAGTGGGAAGAAATTCTTAGAGAGAATGTCATTTGTTTGGTTGAAAACAAAGACCATCCCAATGCTTGTCTTGTCCAAATGATCTATTGTCTCATCCACCAAAAGCATTTCAATCTCACCTATTACATTGCCAAAAGAATGGTAGGTGTTTTCAAAACCGACAAAATGGTTCTTCCTTATGGTATGCTCCTAACGCGTCTCCTTGAGTATGTTAGTGCAATGCAACCTACTCCTATCTCTGATGACCAGTTTATCACAAACCATGTAATGGTACCTCTCACCAAACGACCCACCAAATGATTCATGATCAATGGGAAAAGGCCTCATCCTCTCTCAGACTCTTCGGATGAAGATGATGATGATGAAATCGACCCCGTTTCCAATTATCAAATCGATCCCATGACTTACTTTGAACAACTTCCCATTCTTCCAAAGGAAACTGAAGAATTCAAGCGAACAAAAGGAATGTTCAAGTATCTAACTCATTTCCTCATTAACATGGGAAAGAAGAAAAAGTGAAGAGATTGACAAAAGAAAATTTGTACCCTATGTCTTTTATATGATTATTTTGGATGTTTTATGATTATTAAAACAATGTGTGATCATGACTCTCTCTACTTTATGCAAGATATGCTTGGTTGTTCTCATATCAAAATGTGGTCATTATCTTATTTGATTACCCATATGTTGTTTCTACATGCTACACTTACTATGTTTTACTTGTATACGTGTATGCTTATTGTAGAAATCATTAGTTTCAAAGTTCGATACATAGAGCAAAAAGTTGCAATCATTACATCTTGGATGATGGAAATACATGAAATCATAAACAACTTAATAAAGTAAATAACGACAAGTCTACGAGCTAACTTAAGCTAGATAACATTTGGGGTGACCGACTCTTCACTATGGAATTTTCTAATTCCTAACAATCTCCCCTAAGGAGGTTACCCCATGATGCCGCATAGTTTTGTACTTTGAGTGGAGGTCTTTGAACCGATCCACATCTTTGATGATCTTGAGCTTTCATTGAGGATCCTTGGCTATAACTAGAGAACCGGATCCCTCAAGTGGATCCGTGGGATCCGGGTGACGTGTAGAGAAAAGAAAGTTCCTTTTAGCTTTCTTGCATCAATCCTTATTGGACTAGTTAAACATGCTACATTAGGATCACTTAAACTTTCACTAGGCTCAATTGATCTCACATTCACTCATGGATGACTTAGGATCACATTCATCAACAATCGGGCCGCAACGAACACACGAAATGGTAATACCAAGCAAACAATCACATCAAACAAGACGAAGGTTGTTGGAATCATCATGTTGATGTGCGTGAAGCATTAACGGAAGCACTTTGTCAATAAACTCATATCGACATGAAGATGTCAACAAACGGCTCTTAAGAAGAAACTCCATGTAAAGATGCCGATAAGAAGAAACTCGGTTCTTACATGAGTTAGGAGCCGTATGACCATATATTCTCATATTACAATCAACCATGCAGTATTATCATACTTCTTCTCCTCCTCAAGAATTGCATATGGAAATGCCATTCTTGATTAAACAAGTGAAAATCATCCAAATGTAGTCTATTCACACTTCTCCCCTGCAACATTAGCACATGATGTCTTCATCTTCATTATAGTTGAGCAAGTGGAATAAGAAAACAATCAATGACAGCCGGTTCACTTGATGGTGAAGCGCATGGAAAAAGTATGAAGCATGTTGATGAGAATGGTCATAATAAGAAGATTTCTCTTCTTGGAAGATAAAGCGCGACACGTACACTTTTCTTTTCTTTAAGAGCGAGGCATGAGCTGTTGTGTTCATACGTCATAATGATGAAGTACGAGGCTGGGCCGATGTGAGCAGGCGTCATAATCTCTTTTCAACTCTCTTAGCAAAACATGTAATCATCACCATTATCATTCGGTAGGCTTTTTGTCGTGACGGTGATGGAAAACCCAATATGATGAATTTGACCTCAAGTAAACTAACCCGAACTTGTGACTTAAACTTGCACATATGTAACAAAGAGCGGTGCCAAGAATTCATGCTCCATTGAATCTCTAAGTACTCTATACTCTTCATCCAACCAACCATCAAGTAATAGACGTACATCACCTCTTGAAGATCCACAATTCAATGTGACCTGAGCACTACAACGTAACTCCTTAAAGTGATAGTTATTTTGTGGTGGTAAGAGCCAGTTCCCCAAGTGGTAAAAGAAAAGGTAAAGTCACCCAACAATAACTAGATTTCCAAGTCTTAGTTTTTAATAATAAGCTTGAACAAGGATCTCAAGAATCTTCATCCAACCATCCCGATACCTTGAAACTAAGTACACTCGCCGTGATATTTCACTTCAACCTCAAATAAATAATCTTGAATTAACGCCGTTGTCACATCCTCTCGTTAGCTGCTCAAATCTAGCCTTCTTTGACATTTAAACGAACTTTGATAATGGTTTCATCCGACCATGGTTAAAAGCACATTAGTAAAACCATGTAATAACCAAATTGCCATGAAGAAAACCCAAACACACCCAATTCATGAAGTACACCTTTTATCCCTTCATTGAGCGAAACCGTAGCATCGACATCAAGTAAGATCCAAAATTACACTTTCTCTTCTCCAAGATGGTTCCATCATTACGGATTTTACAACTCTATGGTTTAAAGAGAAATAGTTTCTTTCAGGGATTTTACAAAACCAAGAATAAACCGTAAGATAGATCCGAAATGCACTTTACTAATCGGGATGTTTCCATTGTCACGGGATTTTACAAGTCTATGATTTAAACCAGAAATAGGTTCTTTCGATGGATTTTACAAAATCAAGACAAAACCGTAAGCAGTGTCGACTTGAATGTGTTCTGACGACTTTGGTTTCGAGAATATCTGCTTTAGGGGAACATGCACGATTCATTAGCGGTTCATTATCCAACGTCAACAAAACATCAACCATCCAATCAATACTTTGGTAAACACATCATTCACGTTTGCTATTGTAGTGACCACATGGAGAAGTAAACCCAATATGCCAAACTTGATTATGAAGTAAAATTCCCAGTTGTTACTTAAACTTGTACTAATCCTTGTGAAAAGAAGCGGTGTACCCAATGTACAAAACCTCTTGGCGTTTCCTATTGCGTGAGACACAGAAGTGATGGTTGTGTTGTGGGTAAATCGAGAAGAATCACAACCATAACTAAATAGCCAAGTCTTTATCATCCTCTTTAAAAGCCCAAACAAGTCATCTTGGCGGAAGGGTAGAAAGAAAGAAGATGAAATAAGTAAACAAGCCGGAAAAACCTCACTTCAAATCCAAATAAAATACCGTATAAACAACCCGTAATCAACTTTGTTCAAATATCAATTTTGACAAAATAATCCTCATATCATGACAAATCTTAGCATCCTACCAAATCTCATCATCAAAACTCATCAACACATCTCATTTTAACGGGTCTCATATTTCTAATCCGACCCAATTGATATTTTATTTGACCCAAAACAAATCAATAATCTTAGAACCAAATTTTAAGAACAACAATCACCATGTTCTACGATTATGAAATCCAACTCATGTAAAATGAAAGAAATGACACGATGATCTAAAATCCCTAAGTGCATGTTTCATAAACAAATTGGGCCAATCACTTAAACCGGTCTTAAATCTCATTTGTTAATATCATATCACAACATAGGACCACACAAATAACATAAAGTCCAAGACCATACGAACTGTTGTGCGCCCATGAGATAGTATTATACGGCCTAAAATAGTCACTTTAAAACACTTTGCAGCCCATGTGATAACAGTGATAAGGTCCAAATAATCACTACCCTAATTTCGGGTATATATAACGAGCATAAGTGTCCATTGCCCTAATAATTCTCACAAAATCAAACCTAATCCTCTCTCTCACAAATCCTCCGCCTACCACCTGTTAGTATCAGCCTCAAACCCTAATTTATCTCATCAAAGAAACGCCTCCTTCACTTTATTTATCAATAACTAACAAACCCAAATAATTATCTCACTTCGCTTATAATCCGAACAACAAACATAAAACCATGGATGTCAAAAGATTGAAACCCAATCAATCCACTCAAGCGAATCACCCCATCGGTTGTATACCATTCACCATTAATCACAACTATACTAGAGATGGATAGCCTCGCCATGTGGTTGGTTTGAGAGTGTTATGATGCCACGGGGATGGCACTCGTTTAGAGGCGGTAAAGAGATGAACAACTAGCTTCAAGGTAGGTTAACTTTTATTCCGTTTGAGTCTTAGAGTTTCTGAAAACGAATTGAAGAACAAGAAAAAGTATATTTGCTTATTTCTATTCTTTCACTTTTCGAATATACTCAATTAGGGATCAATGATTGATTTGGTTCAAAAAAATAGATCTTGAGATGTTTAAACATGAACCTTTTCTGAGATCATTTGAAAATTTTCTTTTTGTTCTTTGAGTCTTGATCAATGAAGAGGTTTTTCTATTTCGTGAGTGGGACTTGTGATAGTCATGATGCGTTCTTTGGTACCACGAAATAAGAAACAGCGAGATCGATTGGTTCTATCAATTAAGTATTTGTTTGAGTCTTTCGAAACTGAAACTAACACTATTGTTAGGTTTCATTTCTTTTATGTTGATAAGGAAACAAGGTTTCCAAAATAATCGATGATGAGTGATGGTTCATAAAAAATCTTTAAAGATTGAAACAAAACTTGAACCAAATCGAGATTAATTAGTATTTCATTTTGTTTGAGTCTTGCAAAGATTGAAATAGAAGATGGAAGATAGGATAGATTAGGAGTTGTTGGTGAAGTTGTGATGTTGGAATCGTATGTTTCGGATCGGTTGAAGTTTCATACGGACTGATGAAGTTTAAACACTGAGGTCGTGTTGAGTTGTATTTGGTATTGGTATTAAGTCATTTTGTGGTCGAAGTCATGGTTCAGTCAATCTTCTTCATTTCTGTCTAAGTCGCTAAGTCAAGTCAAGTCGTTAGTGACAAAGGTCTTGAGCCAACTCGCTAAGCAAGTCGCTAAGCCAACTCGCTAAGCAAGTCGCTAAGCCAAGTCGCTAAGCAAGTCGCTAAGCCAACTCTCTACGACTTGTTAAAGAACAAGTCGCTAGGTAATACACGACCAAGTCGCTAGGTAGATTCACTGAATTTAGACAGTTTTGTGTACAACTCGCTAACATGATATATGACATATTCCGGCGTTATTTCCGACCATGTTTTCCGACCATATTCATGAATACCCAGAAAATACTTGCAAAATGCTACCTTGACCCATCATGACTTCATTTTGACCAGATTCATAAGATACCCGAGCGCATTAAATCTTCATATATGCATGAGTTAGACCAATGAAAGGTGACTTTGACCACATGGTTTCACAATTTGGTACCAAAAAAAGCGTCTAAGGACTGTTTGGACACGTTTAACACAACCAGATAACACTTAATATCCAAAACCAGTTAACAACATTTCCAACCATGTATAAACTGTAAAAAACTGTTAACAACATTTTTTTGACCAAAAACCATGTGAAAACACTGTTAACAACATTTTTTGACCACAAACCATGAGAAAACATGTATGGACAGTGTAACATATTTTCCGACCAAAAGAAGTGAAAAACAGTTTTAACAAAGTACAACAAACCACCATAAATCAACACAACACAAAAAACCTTGGCTCTTGATACCAATTGTAGGATCATTATTTTATTGTGTTAGATGATTCGGGTGGTCTTGGATGATGGAAATACATGATTGCCATAGTTAGAGAGTTAGTAGAGAGAGAAAGGGTGTTCTTGCTAGAGGTTTACAAAAGTATGGAAATATTAGATTGAAAAGCACCACCTTACATGGATGGAAGGGTATTTATAATTACAAAAATCGACCTCCTATCGGCTGTGGATCGGGGATACGGTGGGTAAAGACCCGTCCTTCCTCCACGGTGTTGCACTAAACTAAACTACGCGACAAACTAACTAATAAACAACTTAATAAAGTAAATAACGACAAGTCTACGAGCTAACTTAAGCTAGATAACATTTGGGGTGACCGACTCTTCACTATGGAATTTTCTAATTCCTAACATAGTTAGACATGCTACATTAGGATCACTTAAACTTTCACTAGGCTCAATTGATCTCACATTCACTCATGGATGACTTAGGATCACATTCAAGGTGTTTTTGATTTATCGTCACTTCAAAACTTACCATATTTCCGCTCTAATGCTTACACATTGTTCCTCTCATCTCAAAACACCTAGTTTGATATTTCTTTTAATTTTAGCAACTTGATTTTAGTAATATTTACCTTAAAATGCTCTAAAAACTAGTTTTTTCATTTCTTGTGATTTTTAAGGAAATTTTCTAAATTTTCCTTTAATCACCATCTAGTTTCTATGATCATTTTCCATCCTCAAAACTCTTAGTGTCATCCTTGATCACTCATTGGTGTTCATAAAAACTCCATTTCTTTCCATAAAAGTCATCATTGGCTATCCTCACTCATTATACTTGACCATTTAAGTCTTATACCATTTAAGATATCTAAGTAGACTAAATCTGTGATAACCTAGTTTTCGTCTCTTAATTTTCCCGTCATATATTTTGAACTTTATAGTGTCACAACTTAAATTGGAATTTATAGAATACGAGATAAATTATGAACTTGAATTCGAGTTATAAAAGACTACAATATGCAATTTCTAAAATCTATACTAAGCATATTACAAGCCCATATAAAATATAACCTAAGTTAAATAAAAGTTACATTTAATTATACATGTATACATATAAACGATTTATATATATCTCCTTAGGCCAAATCTTTTAAAAAAATGTACACTACTTAATTATAAAAGATGTCTAGATACATTAGCATTTGAAATAAGGAAAGAGTCAATCAATCACTAAAATTTCGGCTTCCATCACTCCCCCATATTTTTTTAAAACCGTATATTGCTTCCCATATTTTCTCAAAACCCTAAAAACAAATTCCTGAAAATCAAAAGAAGTGGCAGAAGAAAATTTTTTCCAAAAATTCCTAGGGCACGTTTGGGCAGCAGGTGTGGTCGTGGTTCATAGGTGGTGTTTGAGCGTGTAGTTGATCAGGGTGTCGAGTGGGGTGATTATTGTTCGTGCATTCCTGTCTTTTTATGTGAATTTGACCCAAGGTATCAATCATCCCTTTTGTTTTCCTGTTTCAGTCGACCCTCATCATGGTCCTTAAACCTGTTTTGGTGCACGTCTAATATGTTGTGTTAATTATTTTGGAGTTAAAACCTGAAAATGTGTTAAACCTATAATATTCGACCCATGTACTTGATGAGTCTTGATATCAGTTGTCTCACCCTTTTGATAGACCATGTTACTTTGATATAAGCCCTAATCTAATCATTTTAATGATCACAAGCATGGAATCACAAAGATAAAACCCTAGGCGAATTAGTGGAGATGTTTATGATTTTATGTGGAGTGTTTGGTTGTTTTGGTTCATTAAACATTATAACGGGTGTGTATGATTTTTGTAAGATTGAATTATGGAATTGTAAACATGTTAGGATGATATAAAAACAGGTTGTGTAGCTTACATGGGTCATGGGTGCGTTTGGGTAAGTAAAACATGTGATACATTAACTTTAGACGGGTTTTGGTTTGGGACTGTTTTAAAAGCTGAATTTGGGAGCATTGTAACATGTGTTTCATAAGGGTTAAAATCTGGGTTTTTATTGGAAAAACTTATTTTATGTATTGGTTAAGTTCACAAATTGGTTTGAACGAATTTGGAGTTGTCTAAGTCGTATTTTTGAATTTTACGGGATCAAGTGTCAAAGCTGAGAAAACGAGTCTGAAATTCAGTTGGATTGTTTGATTTTTCATTTTCAAACCAAAGGGAATTTTTAGCTCTCCTTTTACAAGATTTATATTTAAGACATAAATAAATTTATGGAATTGTTGGGAATTTTTTCAAGGTGTTTAAGTAGGTCACGCAAACTTTTGGGGTATACTACTGGTACACTTTCTAGGCCAGTCTGGAAATATGGATTTTTAAACCACACTTAGGCTCTGAGATAAAATCTGCAAAAATTTGTGAAATTACTTAACTAATGTGGGAACTTCTGGGAATTTTCTTATAATTTTTGGAGTACTTCTGATGGGTCAATAAATTCGTGTAAAACTGGTCCAGAGGTGAAGTTAAGGAAATAAAAGACACAATGATAACATGGTACACCAATAAGTAAAACACTTATAAATGTATGAGAAGCTTATAAAATGAATATGTTGGTGATATGTGAGTATATTTACTGTAGATATTGTGAAGAGGGAGAGGTGATTGGCTTTGTGTGCTTTGCTCTCATGCACACACTTTGAGGTACAGATATTCTGTCATTTAAGTAATGACACTTCTTTCTCTCATGACTCTTGTTCATATTCGATATTCGACTCGTACTCATTTTGCTTTGACTTGATATGATCCTATTTTGTTATGATATCCGTTGCTATCCATTTGATATGATCCCATTTGATATGATCCCTTTGATATGATATTCGTTTAGTTACTCGTTTGTCATGATATTCGTTTAATATCCCTAGCTTTGATATAATTCCGTTCAGTTTGATATGTTCGGTTAGATATGATATGGTATGATATGATATGAGTTGATATGCTTTGATATGATTTGTTTTGTTCAGTTTCCCGAGCTAACTAGTCATGGAGGTACCATGACCATGTCATTGATGCACCAATGGCATGACATTATCTAGGGCGGTGTGATTAGTCCCCGACGTTCCCTTTATGATATGATATGATATATGTGATCACTTGGCCATTATGAATACGTATGTACAGTTTCGAAATGGCATATGTATATATGATTTGTTTTGCAGGGAGCGTATGGATGCATCCTAGGTACTCAGTTCAGTTTTGGTGATATGGTGAGTGTGTGCAATACACCCCCTCACAGTTTGGTACATTGGGCTAGCTACACATGTACACTTTGATATGATTTGGCAGATTTGATATGGGATTTGATATGATTTGGCGGTTATGGATTATGATATGTGATTTGGTATATTTGGATATTGGAGTATCTCCTTTAGTATTTGGTGCTCGTGGCAACATTCTGATTTTGTGTCTATGTGATTATCTGATACTCTTATTCATTCAGTTGCTATGCCTATTCAGTTATTCAATTGACTACTTATTCACTCAGTATTCTTATGTGATTCGTTTGACTACCATGCTCATACTTCAGTTCATTTGGTTATAATATTCATCCTTCACTTCATTTGATTTACTATGCTCTCACTCCATTTCGGTTGGCTGCCAAGCTTATACTTCAGACTACCACTGCACCCGTTTACCAAGATATTATATGATTATTGGATTCATGTGTTGGCTATGCTATTATATGATTATTTGATCCATCTATTTACCATGCTGGTATATGATTACGTGATTCCTCTGTTTACTTTGTTAATATGTGATTATCTGATTCATCTTGTTATCATGCTAATATCTAAGTATCTGTTAACCATGCTATTATGTGACTATTTGATTCGTCTGGTTGCCATGCTAGTATGTAAGCATTTGACTTATCCGTTATCATGTTATACCTTTGTTCAGTTATTTCTGTGGACATAATTATAATTTAGTAATCTTACCTGCTATTTGTGACTACCATGTTTGTACTTTTATTTGGTATTATCTGATGCTTATGTTATTGGTTCGACATAGTAATTGATGTTACCGGACTTGTTGATCTGCCATGTTTACCCATTTGTTTATGCTATTGTTTGATGAGGGAATATGTCTCAACTTATGATATCTGTTTAGTTGACTTGTTTAGTTTGCCATACTATATTCTTGTCTAGTCACTTCATTTTTTATTTTGATGTTCATTCAGTATTTCCTACATATACCCGTGGTGACATGCTTATACTTATGTTAGTATCACAACTTGTTATGATAATTATTATGTTTATTAATTGGTAATTTTCTGACTTGTGTGAATGCCATGCTTACATTCTATGCAGTTCCTTCTGCCTGCTTATAAATTCCGTTTAGCTTATGTATATATCTGATTATCTGATATGTTGTTTTCACCATATTTATGTGTAGTTGATCCGCTGGTTGATATGCTTGTTCACTATTTGGTTACTTGTTTTGATTATAATACTCTTCATCAACTCCTATATGATTATGTTTCGATACTTGTATGTTTGGTTATTTATATGTGCTTATACTTGTTCAATGTTTCGCTGCTTTTCTTTTCTTTGGTCTTCTTTGATTTCTGTTCATTCTGGATATCTGTTAATATTATGTTCTGCAGGTTCCTCATTCACTCATTGTGCTAATTCGTTACAACTTTTGTGGAAAACTAGAAGGGGGTGTTGAATAATTTTACCAATTTAAAACTTCCTTTTAAATATTTAGATCGACTTATGTCAATCTATTTCGATGTGTATGTTGGACGTTGATAGATAGATATATAAATGTGTAATGAAAGATAAAGAGTAAGAAGCACATCACCACGACACAAGTATTTATAGTGGTTCGGCTACAAGGACACCTTCCTTGCCTACTCCACTCCTCAAGTCACCTACTCGAGTTCGTAATTACTACACGACACCAACTCCTTATGGCGGAGAAGCCTTCACTGGCGTCGCCTACTCTTTTTCCGGTACTAGGCTAACCACCGGGTTCTTTCACACCAAGGTGAACCACACCTACCACAACATCGCCTACCCTTTATTAGGTACTAGGCTAAGTACCTAGTTCCATTATAATGGAGGAATTACTACCAACACAACACAACACCTAACCCCAAAGGAGACCCACTCCTTATTACAACACCATCAAGGATATCACCATCCTTGGAAACAAACTAATACTATATGTATAACGATGCACCTCATAGATTATACGACCTTGGCATTCTTCACTAATGCCACTTGATTTGATTCTTAAGCATTCTTCACCAATGCCTTTGACACAACGCTTGGCACCTTTCACTAATGCCTTCGTCTTGACACCTTTAGCATTCTTCACCGATGCTATTGACACGGACGTTAAGCACCTTTCACTAATGCTTTCGTCTTGACTCCTTCGGCATCTTTCACTAATGCCTTTGACACAACACTTCTATGGAGGAAGAAAGAATTATCAACAAGAGAACCTCAGTAGTCTTGATGATGACGAAGCATGGCAACTCATGGACTTGAGCTTGCTCGACTTCATGAAGTGGTGATCTCGCCTTTAAGAAGAACCTAGAGAATCACACAAAAACAAAAGACAAACTACATAGCAAGATCCCTTAGGATCAGTGGTTAGAGAGTTACAATACTTGGGGAAAGTATGTGTAAGAGTGGCAAGCCAAAAGGAAGAAATGGCTCACTATTTATAGAGGTGAAAGCTTAATGTTCCCCGGATCCCACGGATCCCTTCCACAAGGGATCCGTCTAGCGTAAAGCTAGGGATCCGTGGGACGCTCCTCTTTGCCCATGGGTATTTTGGTTATGGGTCATGGGTTATGGGTTGATCCATGGGTTTCTTATTAAATACAATGTATCTTATGAGTGCAATGTACCTAGTCAAATGTATATGGGTCAATACCATGGGTTATTGGTATTTTCCATGGGTTGTAGTTTTTACCCATTTATATAATATATACTAGTTGTGTATATATTTAGCCCAATATGTAAACACTAGTTGTTGTACATATATATTGCTAAATCATAAAATCACTTATACTTGTTTTAGTGTTTTATGTGAAAACGTTAAGTATGTTAGAAAACTATTGGCTCAAACTATTTACGTATTTTATTTGTTTCGTTAAAATGATTTTACGTTTGTTATCGACAAAATATTAGACGATCATAAAATATAAATAAACGTTTTTACGGCTTATTTGTATTAACAATCTCCCCCTTTTTTTTGATGACAAAACATAAAAATATTTTAAGGAAAAACTGAAATTCGTAAAAGTTCGAATTAGAGTTTTTACTCTCTTCTCCCCCTTTTTGTCGAAGAAACTAACACATTGTTTTAAGAAAACATGTAAAAAAAAAAAATATGTAAAGAGAGCAAGTGACGGGAATGGTTCTCGTCTTAACTCCCCTTTGAAGAGTCCATCCCTTTGTGAGAGCGTCTAGTACATAAAAGTAAGTAAGCTAATGTATTGCAATTATGTTTGCACATGGTTCGTCCTTGTGACAAAAATGCTCCCCTTTGAAGATTGCAATGTTGCAATGGGGTGTTATGAAGTATAATCCAAGTAAGGATTATGTTGCAAATGGTTTTGCAATATGGTTTGACACAAAGCTCCCCCTAGCTTTATGGTGTCAATATCTTCATGTGTATTTTGAAAATCTACAAAATAAAGGTTAGAAAACAAGAGTATAGTGCATAATTTCCTGCAAATAAGACTCAAGTTAGTAGAATTTTGATCTTCTGTACCACGGATCCCGCGGTTCCCTCTAAGGAGGGATCCGTCTAGGCCTATGCTGGGGATCCGTATGTCTGGTGACAGGTTTTTCAGCAATGATGATATATCAAACAATGCTAAATATGAATTTTAGTGGTTGACTCTTGTGCATGCAAATCTTTGCAATTTAAATAATTTTAGTGGTTTAGACTTTAATTCACTTGCCAAATCTCTTCCTTTATAAACCACTTGTATTTAAACCTACAAACCATCACTCAAACACTCATTCTCGGTAGCTAAACTTCCCTTTCCAAATATCAACTTCTACCATTACACCATGAGAAAAGCATCTAGTGCAAACTCATCAACCAAAGGACCTCACAAGAAAATTGCTCGTGTTGTTCATGAAATCTCCTCAACCGAGTCATCACCCATCAAAGCTTCAAACACTAGAGTTACTTCCTAACCAGCTTTACCAATCAAACCAACTCCCAAAAGACTTGTTCCCACAAAACAACGTTTGCCAAACACTACCATACCTCCTAAACCAAACACTCCTATCTCCACTAAAGTAACAAAACTATCACCTCTAGAACCTAGAGCTATCTCTTTCACCACACCTCTTTCATCCCCAAACCTTTACTCCTTAGAAGACTTGCCCCCTAGGCCTTCTCATCCACCACCATTGCCCACATTCTCATCAATTGAGAAAATGGTACCACAACAACCTTCTCACCAAAACTTTGGTGTTGGAACTTCACTAGCACCCGTGTCCTACTCTCCTTCACCCTCAAATGGTCCATCTTTGATCATGAGGAATCACCAATCTCAACAACCGGACCATATGTAGGTAGATACTTCTTTACCTCCACCACCAACACATATATCACCACCCTCATCCTTAGTTTAACCACCTCTTACTTCATCAAACTTACCTCCACAAAACCCTCCATCCTTTGTGGAACTACCTCCTACCTCATCAAACTTACCTCCACAAATCCCTCTATCCTTTGTGGAACCTTCACCTTCCTCATCAAACTTTCCACATCAAACTGCTCCATTCTTACCACCACAATTTCCTAGTCATGACAATGATTGTTTTCACTGCCAACATGTCCAATGATTGTTTTCATGTTCTATCACCTTCTTGAACGTTTTGATGAAGTCAACAAATCTAATCGTCCCTAAACATAGGAATGCAAGCACAAGTGGTGTTTCCACTAGTCTTAGGCGCAACTTAGATTGTTAGGAATTTTACTTTAATACATGTTTGTATCATTTTCTTAGTTCTAGAGATATGTGTATCATTTCTATTTTTTTTAAAATGAAACTACATGTTTGTATGCTATATAGTTATGTGAATATGTTTGGTGCAGCAATACATAACTCATTTGGATGTTTACGTCACTATTTATATCTACATTGCTGCCACTAAGTTGCAGGTACACGGTTACCAACTTTTTGCCTAGACGGATCCCTCACATGAAGGATTTGGCATAACCGGTGGACAGATTACAATTTTTTTAGCTAATTTTAAGCTCATTTGCAGGAAACAATGCACCATATATTTGTTTTCTAACATTTGTTTTGTAGATTTTCAAAATACACATGAAGACTTTAACGCCCTCAACAAGGGGGAGCTTTTCATCAAAGCAAAGCATTGCAACACACTTGCAATACATTCACTTAGGCTTCCTAACTACTTGACGCCCTCATCAAAAGGGAGTACTCGTCAGGGGGAGCATTTTGGTCAAAGTTAAAAACATTGCAACATACTTGCAATACACTCGTTTAGTCTTCCTAATTACTTGACACCCTCACCAAAGGGTAGCATCCATCGAGGGAGCTAAGACGAGAATTTCTTTCTTACCTTACTACTTCTTCACTTTACATTTCTTTCTCTAACTCTCTCTCATTTTTTTTTTAATTTTCACAAGTTTTTCTCAAAACTTTTTCCACTATGTGTTGGTTTCTTTTCGACGCTCTTTTTGTTTCGACAAAAAAGGGGAGAAGAGAGTTAAAACTCCAATTCAAATTTTTACGAATTTTATTTTCTTCTTAAAATAATCTTATGTTTTGTCATCAACAAAAGTGGGGAGATTTTTAATACAAATAAACCATAAAAACGTTTATTTATATTTTACAATCTTCTAATGTTTTGTCGATAACAAACGTAAAATCATTTTTAACGAAACAAATGAAATACGTAAAAGCTTTGAGCCAATAGTTTACTAACACACTTTTACTAAACATATTAAAACCATCAAAACATGTTTAGTTAAATAATCTATATAAAACCAAAGACATTTTTATAAAACACTTACAAGTAATATTGTTTACTTACATTTTATAAAAATGTATATGTACTTTGTATATGTTGTAATGGGTAAATAATGGGTAAAAATCAAAGTCCATAACCCATGACCCAGGACCCATGATCCATTGACTATGTACAATGAATCTTATTGGGTAAGAACCAAAGTCCATAACCCATACCCATGGAGCATGATCCACAACCCATGAACCATTGCATGACATCATGCATGAAGTCATGTTGGATATTATCCATGATCCATGACCCAAAGTCCATGACCCATGACCCAAGATCCATAACCCCATTGACTAGGTACATTGTATCTTGTTGGGTATCCATGATCCAAATTCCAAGACCCATGGTCCATAACCCATAACCCATAACCCGGTTTGCAACCCCCAAAATCCAGACTAAGTTAACCCAGTAGCCGGATCCCTGGAATTGCACTGGTTGGATCCCTTGGGTGAGGGATCCACCGAAACCGTGGGATAGTAGGCTTGTTTTATCTACAAATAGTGAGCAATTTCTCTCTTGCTCATCACCCCTTTTAGACATACTTTCTCTCTATGTTCTAACCTTTCTAACCACATATCCAAAGGATCATTCTATGTAGTTTTATCTTTGTGTGATTCTCTAGGTTCCTCTTAAAGGTGATATCACAACCTCTTAAAGACGTGCAAGCTCAAGGTCATGAGTTTCTAAGCTTCGTCATCATTAAGACCACTGAAGTACATCTTGTTGATAGTTCTTTTCTCCCTTCATAGTGTGTCGTGTTGAAGGCATTGGTGTGAAGTACCGAAGGTGTACATACGATATGGTGCGTCGATGTACAAATTGTGTAGTTTGGGTTAAAGGATATTGATATCCTTTCTAGTATTGTAAAAAGGAGTGTGTCCTTAGGGTAGTTGTGTTGGGTAGTAGTTCCTGCTTTGTAATGGAACTCGGTATCTAGCCTTGTACCGGCTAAAGTGTAGGCGATGTTGTGATAGGTTTGGTTCTACCTTGTGGAAGAACTCGGTGTCTAGCCTTGTACCAGATAAAGAGTAGGCGACGTTGTGAAGGCTTCTCCGCCACATTAAGGAGCTTGTGTTGTGTAGTACTTAGAAACTCTCGAGTTGGGTACTTGGGGAGTGGAGTAGGGCAAGGAAGGTGTCCTTGTAGTCGTACCACTATAAATACTCGTGTTGTAGCTTTGTGTTCCTTTACTCTTTACTTCTTGCATTACTTATTTATATGTCCATCTATCAATATCCAACACACAATCTAAATGGATTGACATAAGTCAATCTAAATACTTTAAAACAAAGTTTTAATCGGCAAAACTATTCAACCCCCACCCCTTTCTAGTTTTCCACACAATCTATTCAAAAACATGTCATGAATATCAAAGGGAGTAACTACATTAGCTTGGCCAAGAAAGTGAGAATAATGTGAGACGAAAGAAGTGTAGATCGCATCTCCCTCTACCAAAACATCATTCGAATCAGTTACCAAGTCAATACGACTCCTAGTCACCAGCTCTTAACCACTTTATGGAAATAGGCTGAATTAGAGTCACCAACTCTAAGCCAATTAATCTTGGCTTTTTGTTTAAGAAAACGCTCCTCTACTAATATAGCCTGGTTAAATGAATGGAAATACAAAGCCTCCTCTTCACGCAATATATCATTCGACGGATCCTTATCAAGAACTTTTTGGACTTCATCAAGCATAAAACGAAGTCTTTTAACTCTATCATGTAAATTTCCATGATCATACAATAGCTTTCTTAAAGGTTTCTTTAAGGACTTCAACTTTTTCACAACACGAAACATATAATAGCCCTCGACATCCACTTTCCATTAAGCAGCCACTATCTCTTTAAACCTATCATTAATCAGCCACTATCTCTTTAAACCTGTCATTATGGACAAGAAGATTAAACCTGTCATTAGGAAAGGTATGAAAGAAAAAGAATAGAAATGAATAAATAATAAAAAATTAATATGTTATTTTAATAGAGAGCGGATTAATATTGATTAAATTTTGATTTATTTCATCAAAATGAATGTAAAAAGAGACACACAAATATAAATGGGGCCTACTATTTCTTTGAAAAACAATAACCTCCCTTGGTATGGAAGGGCCTACATTTTATACAATTATTACTAATTCTGAAAGTCAAATTTTTAAACAAACAATTAGAATAAGGAATTACACCATTACTTTTATTACATATCGTCAAAATAAACGGGCCCTTAGTATATGGTTTGAATTAAATGAGGAGAGAGAAAATAAATGATTAATAAGTGTAGAAAACTAGAAGGGGGGTTGAATAGTTTCTCGATTAAAAACTTTGTTTTGAAACTTATTGAAAGATCAATTGATATTGATCTTAAGTATGTTAATGAAATATGCAAGCAATATGTAATAGGTAAGTAAGAAAGAAATGATCAAACCACAACAAGTTGTTTATAGTGGTTCGCCTACAAGGACTCTTTTTCCTTGCCTACTCCACTCCCGAGTCTCACACTCGAGTTTAACTTCACTAGTCAACAAGCTCCTTTCACCGGCGGAGAAAACCTTTACACTTCGCTTACACTATTTCCGACACTAAGCTAGATGTCGAGTTCTTTCCAAGGGTACAACTACTCCCACACACAATGTATTTTGAGGACTAAAATACTAACCACTCACACTCACAAGATTATGATGGTTTGATACAACAATGAAGTATGGATCAACACTAGATCATACAACACTAAACAAACAAGACTTCCAACTTCTCGTTGAAGCTTGAATATGACTTGATCTTCTTTGCTACAAAGAGATCACTAATATGATATGAAACCGAGTTAGAAAGGTTAGAGAGGATATGTATGAGAGTATGTTAGAAAGGGATGAGAAACTACTTGGCTTGGCATTGCTATTTATAGCCAATTTGGACAGAGGCGTCCACGGACCGCGGACCCCTAAAAGGGTTCCGCCGTGTACCCAATTGGTACCGCTTGATCGGCAGTCAAGATATCAAATCTTGCCTAAAGTCAACTCTATCTAAGTAAGATTGTGCAAGATATGAAGAGTACAAATCTTCACAAAATATCTAATGGAATCTTCCAATGATCTCCATGATGTAATACATGATGTCAAAATGTTGTATTACTATTAATAGAAATATGCAAATGCTTAAGTAGTGTTTGGTTTTAAGAACCTAACACATTCTACAAACTACTATCATACATAATGATTAGAGTCATATCAAGATGTTACTAATCATAAATGTAAATGCTTGAATGATGAATATATTGTTTGAGAAAGCTTGTTTTAATATCTAATAAACTTGACAAGCTTTAAGCTTTTATAAATTAAATTTACTTTTGTCGTTAACAAAACTTAGGCAAAGATCAAAAATATAAATAACGTTTAATGGCGATATTTGTATTAACAATCTCCCCTTTTGTTGAGGACAAAATATAAATTTTATTTTTATAAAAGAAACAAAGTTTGTACAAGAGTTATAAAAATATTAGTTTTAGAACTTTGAAAGGAAGTGATAATATAAGTGTATGAATTTTGACTTTTATGAAAGTCAAAGAATTCACTAGTTGATGCATGATGTTGACTTTTCGAGAAAGTCAAAATATGCGATTTGACTTTTAAGAAAAGTCAAGTATTATCAATGAGGGTTCTGTTTGACTTTTAGAAAGTCAATTGTATGCGATTTGACTTTTCGGAAAAGTCAAATATAAATAATTTCAAGTTCTATATTTTCTCCCCTTTTGTCTCAACAAAAGAAGAGGCTATCGGAATGTAATGAGCCGAGCTTATTATCTCCCCTTGTTCAAAGCTCCCCTAAATTGGGTGCTTTAATGGGAAGATACATGGATTGTGAAAATAAAGCTACAAAAAAAGTTTGTTAGTAATAATGATCATTCACAAGCATTTCCAAACACTATGTAATGACACCAACAACATAATAAACAACATTCATTTGTTAAAATTTTCATGAGTAAAGATCATGAAAGAGAACACAATGATGTGTTTCTAGTACAAGAAAGAAAAAAATTATCCTAAAACAAAACAAAATAAAAGACTATTCTAAAACCATCCTAAAGAGATGGTGGATGGGAAAAAGCGTTGAGGCGCTCAAGAATGTGGTTGAGGATGAACCTCATTTCTTCGTGGAAGTCATGGACCATAATCCGGGTCCGTTCCACGGTTTGACCCGTTTGCTCACAAGTGGAGCAACCATGTCTTGGTGGGTAGAAAGTTTGCGGAGGTTGTGGTGGTGGAATGGTGGATGTGTTGGTGGTGTTGGGGATGTTTGGAGTGGTCATGATGGATGCAAGCAAAGCACTTTGCATTTGCATTGTCTCACTTAAGTGAGAATCCACCATGCCTTTGAATTGGTGGAGGTTGTGGAGTTCGGCTTGAATCTCCTCTCTAGTGGGATTGTCATCCCACATGCTCTCCGGGATGTCCTCAATATGAGGGGACATTGATGATGGAAGTGGATGATCCCCGTATAAAGGACCATGAATGTCCTTGTGAATGGGGTGGAAAAGGAGAGGTCTTGGCCCTAATGGGGCGTTTGGGTCAATGGATGACCGAGGTGATTCATGAGCGATTAAGCTCAATGGTGCCAAATGATGGCAATGGTGGTGGATGACTTGGCCTAGGAGGCAAGTCTTCCAAGTCCTCTAGGAAAGGATTTGGTGATGTTGGTGGAGTAGAGAATAACTCCATGGGAGTGAGTGGGAGACCTTGGTGAAGGTGGTGAGGGTGTTTTGGATGTTTGGATGGGTGCCGGTGGAGGTGAAGTAGGTGCTTTTGATGGTGGTGGAGTGGTGATCACAATGTGTGATGAAGTGGGTGTAGCCAAGGTAAGGTGTGTATCATCTCTAATGGGAGATGAGATGGTGAGTGGTGAAGATTCGGATGATGAGCTAAGATTAACAAAACAACAAGGCCTTACACTCATTCTAGCGGTTTTCTTGCAAGGTTTTGGTGATGATTTAGTCATTTTATCTTGGGTTTTGATTTGCTAGATAGTAAGTGAGAATGAAGAAGGTGTGAGGATGATCATGGTAAAGCCTTTCAATTTATAGAGGTAAGAAATTGTTGAGAAAAGGTTTGATTTGATGTTGAACCATTGAATAGATGAGGTTCCTAATGATTTGGAAGTGGGTTGAATGCTAGTCATATCACCCAAGTCAATCCATACAAAGAAGATGGAGTGAGGAAGAAAAGATATGCAATAAATGTGTTCTAGTGAGTGGAATTTCCTAATATTGATTACCACGGATTTGAAGGTACCAAAATTTGGTTCCTTCCTTTATGCCAAAGGGCTCCTTGGGTGGATTTTTCAAATTTTTGAATTTTGGTGGAAATGGATTTCTTACATCCCTTAGTGAATAATACTAGTTCTAATAACAGTATAAACTAGTTAAGATTGATTTATAAGTGATGGAAGATAGTTTGGAATTACGAAAGAGTCGAAATTGAGAAAATTACGGAGGATCCACGGCACCAAAATCATACAGACGGAACCCAAAAGGGTGCCGTCTGGTCGCCTACTCTGAGATATGGCGGTACCAAAATTCATAAAGGACGGTACCAAAATAAAGGTGCCGTCGATCCGTCGAGTCTTGAAATTTGGACGAATGTTTCTTAAAAGCGAAATTTCAAATCAGAAAATTTTCTCAAAACACATTATACTAAACATTTCTAGTTAGAAAAAGTAAATAACACATATGTAAACACGGTGGAGCATAGATTAAGAGCAAGGCTTATTGATTTTCACAATATAGTGAAAATGGGTAAAATTGATAGCATACTTGTGCTATCCCCTCGCATGAGATTGTTAGCATACACCATTGTTTCAAGTTATATTATCATCCTACATAATAAAAACAACTAAATAGTATCAAACATTAACGATAATGCATTGTTCCAAACACTCCTTAAAGTACCCTTATTTGTCCAACTTCTTGTAAATCTTGTTCATCATCCTACCAAGGCACTTGAACATTCCCTTAGTTTGCTTGAATTCTGCTGATTCATTCTCAATTTCGGGAGAGATGTGTAATACTCTTGAGGTGGAAGACGAGAGCTTGGAAGACCATCCTCGGAGCTATTTGATGATGATGATGAAGGAGTTGGAGGTTTAGCTCTCTTGCCTTTAGTCTTAGCAACTCGAGCATCACTCAAGGGCACAAAGATGTGAGGATGAGATCATATTGAAGGTGCATCCCTTTGGGGTTGGTGGAATTGGGCGAAGTTTCTATAGAGACGGGTGAGAAGCATCCCGTATGGAAGAGCAACGGATCCTTGAGTTGGAATATCAATCATTCTCCTAGCTATGTAGTAGGCTAAGTTGAATGGTTGTCGGTGGACAAGTTGTAAAGCATGTGGCAAAGACAAGCGTTTATGTGATCCCTATTCCCTATGGTGCTAATGACGTTTGCTCTAAGTAACTCCTCCCATTTCTTAAATTCGTGCTTAAGTTCATTGAGCTCCATTCCATATGGATCTCGGTCTACCTCTTTTCCCTTCGGGTGACTCGGGTTGTATCCGTTTTGGGTTAAAAGGTGTTCACGGATGACATCCTTATCGGCTAAACGGGTTATGTAGGGAGAGAGCGGTCATTGATTGCATCAAGGGCGGTGGTGACCACTTATCGTGTAGACACAAGTTCCACGGTTGGGAATTCCTAGTACTCTAGCAAAGTCACTTAAAGTGATGGTGTAGTCATTTTGGTTGATTCTAAAGCTAAGACAAAACTCATCATCTTCATCACTAAAACCGGTCACACTAGCATAGAATTCTAATACGAACCTAGGACAAATTGGTTCATCAATGTCAAGAAGACAATCGAATTGAATGGCGGCTAGTTCTTCACGAAGATTGGTATGCTCAAGGAAGGATGAGTGAATGGTTCTACCCTCGTGGAAATACCTTGATTCTAGACCCCTAAATATTTCTACTTGTTCCTTGGTGAGTCCTTTGGTTTTGTGGTGTTTGGGAATGTAGTTAAGGGTGTCTTTGTGATCATAGAATCTTGCGGCTACCATGATTATTCCTAAGAATAAGAATTAAAAAAAAATTTAGATAAATTTTAACGTTTTTGATTCTAGTGTGTGCCTATATGAAAACAATTTGGAGTTGCGGTTATCTCGACTCATTTTATGCACAAAATGGTTTTAGTGGAGTGTTTGGCAAATACCATGAGATAACCCAAATGCTCCTAATTCAATGTTGCTATATTTGAATATACTCGGGAGTGCATATTAGTTATGCAATACCTTTAGTATTCAAGAGCATGCAAGTGATGAAAATTCTAACGTTTCTATTTGTATTAGCAATGAAAAAATGTTTTCCTACAAGTGAGAAGCTTTTCAAAACTTTTGACATGGGGTGTTTGGTTGTTTGAATAAGGCCTTATATTTATTATCTATCAATTAGTGGGAAACATGATTTTGTTTATGCAATATGATAATGTAGTACCTAATTTGAATGACTAGTTATGCAATTTGCCAATTGAATTCATATTTGGTATAAAAGCATACATAAAACCCCATGTAATGATTTGTGATAGTTTTGTGCATAAATAAGAATCCTAGACTCAGAATTAAGAGATGAAATGTAGTTAGGATACTTACAATGATGTTATCTTGATGATTAGTGAGTGGGAAGATGACAATAATGAGCTTGGTTTAAGTTTTACGTTTTGGTAAAGTGGGTTGTGAGGAAGAAGATGTTATGTATAAAATTTGTTTTGTACATGAGACACCACGGACGAGACGGTACCAAATTTTGGTTCCGTCCGTGTTGTCGTTGGTGCCGTAGCTCTGATGGCGTAAACAAGACAAAATTGTTTTGGTTTGACTATTCTAATGTTTTAGGCTATGTTTATCCTACATGCTTGGTTCCATTAACCCTAAACCAAGTCTAAGAAGATTAAAAGGTTCTCGTTTAAGAGGTTTAGTAAGGATGTCGGCAATGTTGTCTTGGAGGATACTTTCTCGATTGAAATGTTTCCTTTTTGAACATTGTCGCGAAGAAAGTGATGACGGATTTCAATGTGCTTTATACGAGCATGTTGAGCGGGATTCTTCTTTGAGATCGATGGCTCCTTTGTTGTCGCAAAGTATCACAATGTCGTTGAGATGAATTCCGTAGTCTACGAGAGCTTGCTTCATCCAAAGAGCTTGTTGACATGCTTTTCCGGCTGAGACGTATTCGGCTTCAGTAGTAGAGATGGCTAAAGCCGTTTGCTTCTTTGCAAACCATGATGTGAGACAATGTCCAACAAAAGTACAAATACCACTTGTACTTTTTCTATCGACATAATCACCGGCATGATCCGAGTCGGCATACACTATGGTTTCTATACCCGTTCCTTTGGGATACCATAATCCTAAACACGTTGTTCCCTTAATATATCTAAAAATCCTTTTTAATGCTTCTAAGTGTGATGCCTTTGGGTTTTCTTGAAAGCGGGCACATAGACAAACACTAAACATAATGTCGGGTCTACTAGCCGTAAGATAGAGTAGGCTACCAATCATTCCTCTATATTTAGTGTTATCTACGGATTCACCTTCTTCGTCCTTGGTGAGTTTAGTGTCCGAAGACATGGGTGTTTTAGTTGGTTTGGAATCTTCAAGACCAAATTTCTTAAGCATATATTTTATATATTTAGATTGGTTAAAGAAAATACCATCCTCTAGTTGTTTAATTTGAAGTCCTAGAAAGAAGTTTAACTCACCCATCATACTCATTTCAAACTCGTCATGCATGATTTTAGAAATCATTACATAGTTCTTGACAAGTTGATCCGAATATAATGTCATCAACGTATATTTGAACAATAATAATTTGTGATTCCTTTTTCTTAGTAAAAAGAGTATTATCTACTAATCCCATAGTATATTTGTTATCAATAAGAAAAGTCTTAAGATGGTCGTACCAAGCTTTAGGTGCTTGTTTAAGGCCGTATAAAGCTTTCTTGAGTTTGAAGACATGATGTGGTTTCTCAAAGTCGGTAAAACCGGAGGTTGAGCAACATACACTTCTTCGTTAATAAACCCATTAAGAAAAGCACTTTTGACATCCATTTGAAATAATTTAAAATCATAAGCACATGCATAAGCAAGTAATATTCTAATAGATTCAAGTCTAGCTACCGGTGCATAAGTTTCATCATAGTGAATTCCTTCTTGTTGATTATAGCCTTGTGCAACAAGCCTAGCTTTGTTTCTAGATACTATACCATTTTCATCCATTTTGTTTGAAAGACCCATTTTGTTCCAATTATAGTTTGATCTTTGGGTTTTGGAACTAGTTTCAAACATCATTTCTAACAATTGGTTTAATTCTTCTTGCATGGCCATTACCCATGATTCATCTTTTATTGCTTCATTTATGGTTTTTGGTTCAATGGTGGATACAAAACAAAAATGATTACTTTGATTTTGAGCTTGTGATCTTAAGGTTCTTTGATTAAGTTTTCCTATGACCTTTTCTAATGGATGACTTTTAGATTCTTTTATGTTAACAATTTCCTTATTTAATGGTTCATCTTCCTTATTATTATTAATTTGACTTTCAATTATTTGACTTTCAACTAAGTCATCATCTACCAAAGGTGATGTCTTAGAGGGAGGTGGACTTTCGTCAAATGTTATGTTCAACGATTCCTCGACTATCATTGTTTCTTTATTTAGGACAATGTAAGCTTTACTAGTTTGAGAGTAACCAAGAAATACACCTTCATAAGACTTTGGGTCAAACTTGGTGAGATAATCCTTAGTGTTAAGAATAAAACATTTGCAACCAAAGACTTTAAAATATCCTAATGTTGGCGTTTTACCTTTATAAAGTTCATATGGTGTTTTGTTTAGGAAAGGACGTATTAGGACTCTATTTAAAATATATGTAGAAGTGTCAATGGCGTTACACCAAAACTTTTGAGGAATGTTTTGTTCATTAAGCATTGTTCTACTCATTTCTTGAATTGTTACATTTTACGTTCTACTACTCCATTTGATTGAGGTGTTAAGTGGAGCGGAAAAGTTATGTGTTATACCATTAGTATCACAAAAGTTTCCAAATTGAGTTTCGTTGTCAAATTCACGACCATGATCCGTTCGGATCGACACAATTTGACACCTAGAAGATTTTGAATTTTCTTGCTAAGTATTTCAAATTTATCAAAAGCTTCATTTTGGTTTTCAAAATAACGTCCAAGTAAACCTTGAGTAATCATCTACTATGACCAAAGTATATAAGTTGCCTCCATAGCTTCTTATAGCGGATGGTCCAAACAAGTCCATATGTAATAATTCTAGACACTTAGATGTAGATATCATATTTTTAGATTTGTGTTGCTATGTGTTTGTTTACCAATTTTGCAAGCGTCGCAAAAGTGTTGGTCATATTTTAGTTTTGGCAAATTCTAACTAACTCTTTTGAAGATAGGTTTTGTATAAGTCTCATATTAGCGTGACCTAAGCGTCTATGCCAAAGAGATGAGCTATCGTCTAATGTTGTTAGGCAAAGTTTGTCATTATATGTTTTATCTATTTTCATGACGTATATGTTATTTTTCCTAACTCCTTTAGCTATGGTGATACCATCTTTTAGTATTTTACTACCATTTTCATCAAATAGTACTTTATACTTTTTATCGCATAGTTGGCTAATACTAAGTAGATTAAATCCTAACCTATCCACATGAGCAACATTTTCAATAGTTAGAGAGTTATGAGCAATCGTACCTTTGCCAATGATTTTGCTTTTGAGATTGCTACGAAAGTGACATTACCTCCGTCATACTCTTGGTATGATGAGAAGAGACTTTGTTGCCCGTCATGTGTCGTGAGCATCCACTATCTTTTATCCATTCATCGGGTTCCAATCCAACTTTCAAACATACCTAGAAGCGAATAACTCAAACATTTGGTCCCCAATATCTCATGGGTCCGTTTGGGTTAAACATACCATTTATTTGATTCATGTATGGAAATGATGGATAAGGGTTCCATGGCATGTAATCGGAGTTTGATATGGTCTAGGAAAGTTTTGATTCCAACCGTTGTGTTGGTAGTTATGTTGAACGTTGTGGTTGCTCTTAGGAAAGGCGTTTGGCAAAAGAAGTTTTATGTCGTTGTTGAGTAGTTTTGATCTAAATTCATTTTAATAAGTCCTACACGATATAATGGTGGTTTTAGTTTAACATTATCATTGGTTTTCTTTGTTATTTTAACAAATTCGATGCGGTCAGTATTGCGAACATTACATTATCAGCTGAAGTACCGCGGTGCCGTTTTACAACGGACGGAACCCTTTTTTGGTTCCGTTCGTCCGTCTTGTCTGTCTGATGATTTGATTTGAGAATGTTCGTCCTTTTCGGCCGTTTGTTTTGACTCTTAGGTATTAAAACTTCATTAAACCCTAGCCCATTCATGTCTCCGGTGTTTTATGGATTTTAACTATTTCATCGGCAATAGCGATGTTTTTGTTAAACCTTTTAAACTTAGAATTATTTTCTATTAAAACTTCTTGTGTGAGCTTTAGTTTTCTATTTCAAGATTTAGCTCTTGACATGATTTACAATCATTGTCATTTGCTTTTCCTTTTTCAAGTCGTTTTGCTTTTCTTTTAACTCATATACCTCATTTTCCAAAAACTCCTTTTAGTTTTTAGAAATTTATTTTTAGTTATGATTTTTAGACTTAGCTCACACAATTGATTATATTGTTTTTGCAAAGTGTCATCATCTATGGAAGAATAAGAAGAATCGGAAAGTACCTCATTTGACTCATGTGCCATTAGAGCGATCTCTTCCTTGCTTGATTCTTCATCGTCTTCACTATCACTCCAAGCACCACTTACAAAAGCTCGTTGAGTTTTGCTCTTAGGTGGCTTGGGACATTCTCTATGAGATGACTTGCATCACCACATCTAAAACACTTTCTTTCACCTTTGATCTTCTTATCATCCCGATCTTTTGAATGGCTTCTTTTCTTCTCGGGGTTGTCTTACAAACTTTCCTCTTCTTAAAGAACTTCTTGAAATCTCTATGACCATGGCATACTCCTCATCTTCACTATCAGAACAAGATTCACCATCATCGCTGATTCCGCCTTTGCTTTAAGAGCAACGGTTTGATCTTCTCCTTTCTTCCTTTGATGATCTCGAATCTTTCTCCATTACCATTTCGTGAACTTTGAGGTTGCCAATTAGCTCGTCTAGTGACATTATTGAGAGATCTTTTGATTCTTCAATAGCGGTCACTTTAGCTCTCCATTTGGGATGGAGTGCTCTAAGAAATTTCCGACAAAGTTCTTACTACGAAAAGATTCATCAAGTGCTTTAAGTGATGTAATGATAGTGTTAAAGCGAGCAAAGCCACAATCAATGGTTTCATCTTGGGGATAACAAATTGTTCATATTGTTGAACAAGAAGATCAATTTTGTTATCCTTGACTTGTGAATTACCTTGATGTGTAACAATTAAAGATTCCCAAATATCTTTAGCGGTTTCACACATAAAAATTCTTTCATATTCTTTTCTAGGTAAAGCATTATAAAGCATCATTTTAGCTTCATTATTTTTAGCAACTAATTTCTTTTGTTCATCAACGAAATATCCTTTGTTGTAGAACTAAAATCTCCTTTAACAATAATAAACCAAAGATCTATATCTTTTGATTTTACATATGTTTCAAACGGTTTTCAATAGATAAATCCATTGGTTTCAAAGAGTGGTGGTCTTTGCATAGATTGCCCTTCTTTAAAGTTTCGAGAATCCATGGATCGTTTCAAGTTTATAAAATACAAGTTATTTTAGAAATTCTTGAGCAACGAGGCTCGATACCAATTGTAGAAAACTAGAAGGGGTTGAATAGTTTACCGATTAAAACTTTGTTTTGAAACTTATTGAAAGATCAATTGATATTGATCTTAAGTATATTAATGAAATATGCAAGCAATATGTAATAGGTAAGTAAGGAAAGAAATGATCAAACCACAACAAGTTGTTTATAGTGGTTCGACCTACAAGGACTCTTTTTCCTTGCCTACTCCACTCCCGAGTCTCACACTCGAGAGTTTAACTTCACTAGTCAACAAGCTCCTTTCACCGCGGAGAAAACCTTTACACTTCGCTTACACTATTTTCGACACTAAGCTAGATGTCGAGTTCTTTCCAAGGGTACAACTACTCCCACACACAATGTATTTTGAGGACTAAAATACTAACCACTCACACTCACAAGATTATGATGGTTTGATACAACAATGAAGTATGGATCAACACTAGATCATACAACACTAAACAAACAAGACTTCCAACTCTCGTTGAAGCTTGAATATGACTTGATCTTCTTTGCTACAAAAGAGATCACTAATATGATATGAAAGCGAGTTAGAAAGGTTAGAGAGAGGATATGTGAGAGTATGTTAGAAATGGATGAGAAACTACTTGGCTTGGCATTGCTATTTATAGCCAATTTGGACGAGGCGTCCACGGACCGCGGACCCCTAAAAGGGTTCCGCCCGTGTACCCAATTAGTACCGCTTGATCGGCGGTCAAGATATCAAATCTTGCCTAAAGTCAACTCTATCTAAGTAAGATTGTGCAAGATATGAAGAGTACAAATCTTCACAAAATATCTAATGGAATCTTCCAATGATCTCCATGATGTAATACATGATGTCAAAATGTTGTATTACTATTAATAGAAATATGCAAATGCTTAAGTAGTGTTTGGTTTAAGAACCTAACACATTCTACAAACTACTATCATACATAATGATTAGAGTCATATCAAGATGTTACTAATCATAAATGTAAATCTTGAATGATGAATATATTGTTTGAGAAAGCTTGTTTTAATATCTAATAAACTTGACAAGCTTTAAGCTTTTATAAATTAAATTTACTTTTGTCGTTAACAAAACTTAGGCAAAGATCAAAAATATAAATAACGTTTAATGACGATATTTGTATTAACAATAAGTTTATTTTATAAATAAAAAAAAGATTGTATTATTATTTATACAAGCGTAAATTGCAAAAATGGTCCCTAAAGTGGCCCAAATGCGCAAGGATCGCACCGAGATAAATTTTGTTGCAAAAACGACATTAATGTTTCCTTTTTTTGCAAAACAGCCACCGAGAGCGACTTTTTGCCAACTTTTGTTATTTTTCTCGTTAAATCCTTGTCATTGAGGGCATTATTGTCATTTCAATCGTCTCAGTTTCTCCCGCCAATTATACTTCAAGGACAATATTTGAAAATATAACTTAACTTCATTAAATCAACTAGATTACTAGAGTAGGCTTTTATAGAAAACATTAAGTTCAAAAACAACCCCATTTAACTTCATTTCAAATCGATACTCAACAGTCAGAAAACATTAAGTGCCCCCTTCATTTCAAATCGATAATCAACAGTCAAACCCTAGCTGTAAAAAATAAAAAATCATAACAACCAAACCCAGCTATGGCAAATAATGATAAGGGAAATCTTTGTTGATTGGGGGGAGGAATCATCGAAAAAGTCATGGGGGAAAAGTTTTATTAGATGATGAAGTCTTTGAGGAAGTTATGGCTACATTTTTTGATCAAGTATTTGCCAAGGTATGGTTCATATAAGAACATAGGGAAGGAGATGATAGAAGTTATTCTTCAATAGTTGTGGAACAAAACTTAAAACGAACAAAAAATGGGTGATAGTGGTGCGACATGTATTCCTACCCTTGGAAGTGATAGCGGAACCGACAATGAGGTAGTTGCAGAGACAAAAAGGGGGAGGGGAAGGCCTAGAAAAAAAGTAACTTTTTCTATACCAATCCATAATCCGAGTACAATGTCACCAAAAAGGAAGAGGGGAAATCATGTTGGGAGTGGGAGGAAGAGGGAGGGGAGTCATAATTCGAGTACAATGACACAAAAAAGAAAGAGGGGAAGTCCTGTTGAGAGTGGGAGGAAGAGGGAAGGAGTCATAATCTGACTACAATGACAAAAAAAGAGGGGAAGGCCTGTTGGGAGTGGGAGGAAGAGGGAGGGGAAGGAAGAGCATGCGGATCTTGGTATGTTAATGTATTGTACTTCATTTATGTGTCATTTTAAATTTGCTTATTTTTGATGCTATGATATTTTTGATAGACTGTTATATGCTGATATTGAGTGGCATAATTGGTTTAGCATAAACAGAGTATTATGGTTCTAAGTAGACCGTTAGAATAGAAATTTAGGAGTGTTTGGCATAACAACTTATTGCTATACTAGGTAAGTTGTCACATTGACTTATTAGCTAAACTACAACTACAAAAGATACATAATCAATTGGTTTGCATCTTCAGTAAGTAGGATTGATGTCTTGTACAATGTGGTGAGATATAAAACATTACATTACACTGCTTTACTTGAGTTTGCATACTTGAGTCTGCACTTGTCTGCATAACTTTTTCATTGACTGCTACTGCATTGACTTTAGCATTGTAGTAGCTTGGACTTTGTTGTAGCAGATGTAGTAGCTCTTTAGACTTGATGTTTGAATTAAATGATAAATGTGAATAGTGTGTTACTTTAATTGACTATTGATGTTAGAATTTAACCGGTGCCAAGTTTAATTACTTATTAGGTTGAAATTGTGTTCAGCATGCACAATAATGGATTCTTTGAATTTGTTCCATTGAGGTATGTACAAGGGAATGTTTCTAGACTTTGTGCCTTTGTCTCTGATAGACATATCTTTAGTATTGGTATGGATCATATGTTATCAAGCATTATAGGGGACAAAAATGGGCAATGTTCTTTTGTTTTCTTGGCAAATCATTAGAAGAAGGTTTTAAGTTGATTCACACATACAATGATGTGCGTACAATGTTTGAACTAGGTTTTCGTGATGGTTTTGTAGATTTGTTGTTGCTCACAAAAAACAAAGGTTATCTGAATACTATTTAAAAAACATTGATTTAGAGGGTGAAGGTAGGGAGGTTGTCGTATGGGTAGAAGAAGATGCTAGCTTGTGGTGCTCTAGTACTTCAACTCCTTTTAGGAATAGTACTTCAACTCCTTTTATGACTAGTACTTCAACTAGGGAGAGAAGTATACACTTGAAAAGAAAGGTTGTGGGTGATGTTGATGCTGAATTCGAGAAGAATAAAAAGCTGGTGAAGAGGTATGTGGATAAGAGAAAAGGAAAAATGGTTGATGAGGATGATGCTGTTAATAGGAACAAACCGGGTTAACCGGCTATTATTGTCATTAGATAGGGTGGTTCTATGAAGAAGACAACAGGTGTTGGTTCAGTGAATGTGGGAGCTAGGGGTGCGGTTTTTTTAGACCAAGAAGTGATGTTAAAATCACTAATTTCGTACTGGGTCTAAGGGCACCAAGATCAATGGGAAACAAAGTGGTGCTATTTTGACTAGGTGAGTCTAATAAATTGTTTAGCAAATTTTTTTGGATACATTGCATTGCATATTATACTAACCTCATTACATTGCATATTTTGATTGTGTAGGTATAGTTGATCACTTGTTGGTTCATCCAGTAGAAGCTTTTAAAGTTTGACAAATGGGTTCATCTTTTGGGATTATGTAATGTGTAGAAACAAAAAAAAGTTTTAATGTATATTACGTATGTAATTTGGCTAATGTAACTTGAACTATATTACCTCTTATTGGATAGACCAAGGGCTGTGTGGAGGTAGTGTGATGGGTTCATCTTTTTGGTACATATCGAACGATATTATGTAACTTGAAGTATTACATATGGGTTAATCTTTAGTGATGGTTCACTCCTATCAATACTCTGTTATTGCAGCCAATTTCTTATACATAATATGTTTGTGTTTGTGTTTACGGTCCGATTAATAGCATTTACAAGTTTGTGTTTGTGTTTTATGTTTGTGTTTTATGGTTCAAACACTATACACAAAGAAAATCGGGATCAAACGACCCCTTACATTCATCAACCATACATGTACAAGCTTACGATAGGGGAAACTACAACCCCTATCTACATCTACATCTACATTGAATAGGGGAAGCAAGAACAACAAAAGAAACCACAAGTCCCAAACCCCTTACTACCTACATTCGTCATAAACAACAAAGAAACCATCCCAAAAGAAACCATCCCAACCTTCAGTCCCCAACCCCCCTCACATGTAAGTTTGCCTCACAACAAACTCAATCTTGGAAACAATGTTGTCGTTAGTTTGCTTAAGCATCCTCATCAACCCCTCATCCTTCGCATATCAGCTGTCTGAATCCTCCTAAGTTTGTTTACATTGGAATTTGCAAATCTCGAACCTCTTAAGTTTTGGAGCTCACCAATCATGTACCCTCTAATTTCGATCATATTAGAAAGCTTTTGGCACCTATTCATCAATTCGAGTGCATGCTGAATGTCTTCGTCAACCTCTCGCTGGTAATGGGCTAGCATCATTTCCGATATGAAAAATTGGTTACAGGAACGCATGAGATCAAGACACAGAGACATGTTAATGGTTAAGAAAATGATATTTTTTTTGTTAATGGTGTGTGTGTTTTTGTTTGTGTGTGTCTGTAATGACAGAAGACTTTGACAATTTAATATGCAAACATGAAAACTAGCAAATTTAGCCATTGAGGTCATGTCGCATTGATATCACAAGTTTGGCTCCAATATGAATAGTGAAATGACAATAATGCCCTCAGTGACAAGGCACTTAACGAGAAAAATAATGAAAGCTTAGCAAAAAGTCGCTCTCGGAAATTAATTACGTTTGTGCAACAAAATTTGTCTCGGTGTGATCCTTGCGCATTTGGGCTAATTTTGGAAACATTTTTGCAATTTACCCTTTATGCAATTAAAAAATCTAATGTATGGTCATAATTTTGCAACTGACAAGATGACAGTGGTTTCGTTCAAAACCTGTCAATTTAGTATGATATGAGTTTTGATAGAGAAACCCTCGATTTGACACCATTATTTGTGTAGCAAACATATGAATTTGAGACTGAATCCATTCTCTTGATTCAAAACTCACAAAACAAACATGTACTAAGTACAACGCATAGAGTACAAGTTTGTGAAGATCCATAGGTAGCAAAAGAATGAGCTCCGCATGTTACCTCACTTGATGTGGTAAACCTGATTGGTGATTAAATCAGGTGAAAGTCAACCTGCTCTAGTCACAAAAGTGAATGTACTTTCACTTTTTAGTAAAGAAAAATTATATTAAAAAATTGGAGTCAGTTTATACGGACCCCTTTATAAGAGGTTTTCAATCCTTGCATGTATTAAAAGGTTGTACTGTGTGCATTGCGTTATTGTAATATGTGCTTCACGGTTTGTACGGTTGACCCATAGGAGGGGACCCTATAGTATATCCCATAGTTTGGTGCTAAAATATGCAACTACATATACAATTTAACAAGTGTTTAGAAAGTTGGTGAGAACTTTTGCTAGAATGAAGCAATAATTTGTACGACAAAGATAATGTTTTGTTAGACCAGTTTGTCTTATTTAAAAATTCAACTGTGTCTCACTTTTAGATTACTAAAACTTTATGAAATACAAATAAATTATTGATTTGTATTGGTTCAACAGACATTTATGAGCTTTGATATATTGATTCAAGATTTAAAGCTCAAAAGTAGTTTCATTTAATAAGGGAACTGGTTTACACATATCTTGTTAAAGGCTTTAGTTCATATTGTTACAAATCTCTATACGTCTAAAACCAGTTTTAGAAATGTTTAGATCATCTATCTTTATAGTAAATACAATTAGTCAATCAATGATTATTAATTTATAGAATTGCCTAAAGGTTATTAACACGTATAAGAGTTAATAATTAACGCTTGTGTTATCCGAATAATATATAGGCCGGGTAATAGCAAATGCGCTAACCTTGTACTGGAGGTAAGTACTAACGTTTTAACTAAAAATGAGATGTAAGCTATATAGGTCATGTTTGATCGGCGCATTTTGTGTGTGTATTTCACATATTCTTATTGCATTGCACATTATTGTTTATATGTATGGATTATTGTGTGACGGGAACATTATGTTAAGGAGCCTTTTATTATATGTGATAACATCAAATAGTCCTGATTATTAAGTGTCAATTTCCCCGATAATGCTCGTATTTTATATCAATTATATGGATTTACGCTTGTTTTCCTTTATATTTTACTTTCAGGTAAAATATGAGCATTTGAGCTAAAGAGACGCGGATTTGGAGAGTTTATTAAAGATAAGTATGCTCATTTTAAAAAAGTTACGGCGTAACTCCTCTCTCACATTACGCCGTAACTAAGCGTGACTCGAATACCAACTCAGCGCGAAGATTACGGCGTAACTCTCCCTAAGATTACGGCGTAACCAACTATGTCAAATAAGGTTCGCGTCGGCGCAAGCTCTTGCCGTAACTATTGTATCAATTACGGCATAACCGGGATTTATTGAAGATCTGGCGTAACTCCTTCCGGATGTTCTGCCGTAACGGATCTGGCCTATAAATACCCTCAATTCCGACATTTCAAAGCATCCCATTTCACACACAACCCCAGTGAGCGTGGTAGAAGTCGAAGGCGGATCTAGAGGAGCATCTTGAGCTATCTCGAGGAGAAATCACTCCCTACGATAAGCATTAGCATTTGATCTTTTCTTTACTTTCAATTCATGTATTTCGTAATGTTAAACATTGAATCAATTGTTTTAGTTAATATGAGCGGCTAAGCACCTCTGGTCTTGGCCTAGTTATGATTTCTTAATTGTTTTGTTTATGTTTACATTGCTTCGTATAATTATTTCTAAGTGTATGCATGCATAGTTTGTTGGTAGCTACCCTTGTTTGGTAGTTTTGAATGGCGGTAGTTGCTAGTTACTTAGGAGTTATGACCAAGTGACCTAAGTAGGTAGGCGAGTGGGAGGGTAAGATATGACCAACCGACGACCCTTTTCGCTTGCGATTTGTCAATGATCACCTACCGTTTGGATGAACTTAAGAAGTCGGGGATGAGTGTTTAAGTTGCTAGCGCCGGGCACTCATTGTTATGAATCTAGCATGTAGCGGTACTTAATGACTTGGCTTAGGGACTAAGAACAAGCTGGACTTATGACGGGTCACTGATTTCTCAGTGGGACCCTTTGGCGATAGGTTATGATGAACCGACCAAATGTTATCCTAGCAACTTTGACCCGCTAAAGTAATTGGAAGTAATTAAACGTAAACATAACTAGTTAGGATAAATAACTAGGTTAGCACCCCTCTCCTCTATTGATCACAACCCTCGCCTTTATTTGCTTTAGTAGTTAATTAGTTAATTCAATATCAAAATCATATTAAAATATGTGACACCTAGACTTAGTTTAAACCCGCACACATAGCTCTTGGGACAACCTCGGTTTTACCGAATACTACACTACACACGACCGGGTACACTGCCCGTTAGTGCATTAGGGTAGACCATAGGTATAACGAGACTTATAAATATTAAAACCTGGTCAGTAAAACCTGCATCAAGTTTTTGGCGCCGCTGCCAGGGAGTTATATTTGGATTTTTATTAAGTCTTTCATTTTTTGTTTTGTTTTAAAATTTTCTCAAATTTCTCACGATCTCTTTGCAAGTTTCAAGTACCATGGAAGTTGTTAACATTGATGACCTCACTCTCGAGGAATATTTGGCGTTGACAAGAGAAGAACAAGGTCCGGGGCTTATAAGACCGGCGATTGGAGATAATGTTCGTTTCGAGATTAAAGACCAATTTATGAGGGAGCTTCGTGCTAACCCTTTTTCAGGAAACAGGGACGAAGATGTGTATGAGCACGTTAAAAATGTCTTATACATCGCAAGCCTTTTCAACATTCTAGGTGTGTCTCATGATGCTGTTATGTGTTCCTCATGACTCTTACGGGCTGCAAGAAGATGGATCGAAGATTGCCGCAAGGCGGATTGATACATGGGCTCTACTAAAAAAGCACTTTATCCAGAGATATTGTCCTCCGTCAAAGATATCTAACCAGCTCTTGGAGATCCATATTTTTAAGCAAGAAGACGATGAAATGTTGTATCAAGCCTGGGATAGTGTTGTTCCCCGTTCACTATCGTTTAAATCAGTTTAAGTATATAAAACAAGTTAATAGTGAACTATGACTGAAATTAACACAAGTAAAACACACAAAGTAATTTTCAACATCATATTCTTATTAGAAATAAATCAACAAAGAATCGTTACCCAAGTACTTATGAATAGTACTTGGGATTGAAATGACAAAGTTTGGTGACTCCTCTTTAAGCTCGGGCTAAGTCCGAGCACAACTCTTAGAGCTCACCGAGCTATCTCGGGAACTAAGTTGTATTTGGAGGAGTGAAAAGATGGCTTGCGTGTATGTGTGTTTTACAATTCACAAGCTTAATCTTTTCACTCCATCTCTTATGCTATTTATACATGTATGATATTTGACTCTTTCCTAAGTGACAACCGACATCATCTGAGAAGACATAATCTTGATGTATTTTGTCTCTGTTTACAAAGACTATTCTAGGTAAGAGACAACACTACTTTCCTAAGTTCGGTGATGACAGAGCACGATCTTTGCTATTCGGGGAAAGTTGACTTTGGTTGATAAGTACTTCGTCTTATCGATTCAAACTTATCTCGCCATGTCCCGCTCTTTCTTGATCTTTACATCCTTGATCTTCTACTTGGTTTGTCTTGATGTAAGTAGTTGGAGAGAGTCTTAGGGATTCGGTGAGTTATTGTCATTACTCATGAATCCATCATCTTCTTCTTGACTCGGTCTTCACCCTTTAAGTTCCGCCTTCTTGGTGGAGAGACTTCTTCTTCGCCTCATCTTGAGTATCACGAAGATGACTCACCGAGAGACTATGCACTCGGTGATCTGTTAGTGTTTAACGGACTAAACACTTGGGCTATTTTCTATTCAAATCCTAGATTAAGGGGTTTGGGTATTTCTTGAACCCAACAGTCTCCCCTATTTGGATATACAAATAGCCTAAGTGATTGATCGATGTAAGTGAGCAAATGGCTTCTTCTTACATTGAATGTACTAATGAATATAATAAGGAACACCGAGTATTTTAACAAAACATACATCATTTATTGATCAAATTACAAGGTTCCTATCACTAGTACAAAAGATAAATCAATGATGTCGGTCCGGATGGATTCCCAATGCTTCAAGCTTGACTTTCTTGGTGATGAGTGTTTCCCTTTCGGGATGGTCTCTTATCTTGGCATTCGGTCTTGGCGAGAACACGATTTTTCTTTGGGTTTGGATCCGAGAGGCCTTTGGTATGTAACTCAAACATTGCGGCTACACCGGCTGATCAATATCACTCCATCTTTGAAATCTTGGGTTTCCATAGACATCAATGTGGAATAGCCCTCTTTCGAGCTTTTCAATCACTAAGCAGTTCACGAACTTAACACCTTCTCGCGGTTCCTGTTGCATTGAATCCGGCACTTTTATCTCGGTGGAACTCAACCCTTTTCCTTTTGCCGGTGGATGATTGTGGTTGAGATCCTTGAGGTGCGATTAAAGCGGTTGTATTCCAGTTGTCTTGGTGCATCCTCGATCTTTCATATCTTTTCTTGAGCATCTTCATCACTCCTTAACCACCGCGTTTTGCTTCTTTTCAATTATTGGACCGAGTTCATCGAGTTTAGTGATCCTAAATTCGGTGAATTTGGGGATCATGAACTTGAAATGTCTCTTATCAACCCCCCAGAGGCGTTAATTGCGATGCTTTGGATCGGGGATGATTTTGACATCTGTGATCTTTTAGGCAGCCTTGACTTGTCGATCCGATTGTAGTGATCAATTCGCTTAGCACGAGGGCTTGACTTTCTTCTTCTTTTCTTCCAACTGTTTTTTCATTTCAGCCATTTTTGCTGCCTGAGCATCCTTGAACCTTTGTCCTGCCTGACCCTTTTCGAGCTTCTTTAGATCAATTCCCACATTCTCAGCTTCTTATCATCCTCAACTTGTTTCAATCTCCTTTCTTCTTTACCAAGATATTTGGTTAGTTGTTGAGGTGTGAGAAGGTATTCAGTGTCACCGATTTTGTAGGGAATCTTCTCAGGCTCAATAATTGTCATTTTGCCTTTTCCTTTGTCCTGGATTGAGAAGGATGATGCAACCAAGGGTGGTGTTGTTGTCATTATAGGTGTTGTATTTATCATTGTTGTTGTTGTTGATATTTGTGGTGGAAGTGATGAGATGGGTATTCTTGAGGCTGGTGGTGTTGGCTCCCCTCGGTGTGAAGAGAGTTTCTTGAAATATTCTCCCCTCAACTATTTCCGGAGGCGTCGGTGAGGGCAAGAGTTGGTGTTGGTCTTGAGGGGACCGAGCGGCTTGACCCTTGAAGGCTTGATAAATTTCGATGAGCATGGCCTTTATATCAAGTATCTTTATGAATGCCGGTGACCTTAGCTTCCAAAGTTGCGAGATACTTCCAAAGCCGTCATCGTGGCCCAAGATTCGTGCCAAGGATGTAGATGCACGAGCCAACGTAGCCATTTGAGTGTTGGTGAGCTCAAGGTAGTTTGAAGGGTGGTGAAGAATGAAGACCACGAAAATTTCTTGATTTGAGCATTTCGATCAATTCAACGAGGTGGAGGATTGTTTCAAATGCGCCTCTGTAGCCTCCAAGCACTTTAGAGTTGAGTCTTGAGTCGTCTTTGAATGATTCCTTGATTTCATCTACCTTTGTGCCTACATACGAAGGTGTGCGAGGAAATTAGCCAAATTTTCACCCGATCTGTGAATGTTGTCATACATCAAGTCCACATGCTCATGAGCGTTTTCATCAAAGGCACGGACTTGACCTTCAGATCGGCATAACTTGCACCGGCTTCAAAGATGTTGTTCCCAGGTGTCAAATGACCCAGTATAGTTTCCTTGAAGCTTTGGTGATCCAGCGAGCAGTGTCTTTCATTAAGTGGGAGAACATTATCAAATCTTGCAAATTCATCGATGGAGGAAGAGAGTCATCATTTTCAGTGGAATGGTGATTCAAGTATGCTCCTTTGGATCGGTGAGGCTCTTGTTCGATTGAACCTCGGCCCACTTCTTCCCCGGTGATAGAATTTCATCATTAGTATCGCAAGCTCATCTTCGAGAACGTAATTCGATAACATCGAGAGCAGTTAACGGGGTTGGTGATGGGTTCCATATCGTGGTGGTATTAATCCTTTGAGTCTTTGTCCCCATTTGACCCTCGAGATCTTGGTGGGAGTTTCCAGTGCCTTCTATAGAGTCGATTGGTTTTGGGTTCCATATCGGCGGTTGTTTCTTTCCTCCCGAGTCTTTGTCCCCTTAGACCCACGAGACACGATGGGTATTTTCCGGTGCCTTTAGCAGTCATGTGATGATATCCCTATCGGTGGGTTGTATGGTTCCTACGAGTCTTTGGGATCGATCGGTGTGCCCTTAGACAAAGGCTTGGATTTGCTAATGTCATCATTGGGCGTTGTGGAAGCGCTCCCCTACCGGGTTGTATGTTTCCTACGGATCTTGGGAGTAGTAGTTGGGACCAAGGGCACCGATTGTGATTTATCGGTGTCCTTCGTTGTCACCAGGTGGATGTTGCTTGGTCTCCAATGGGTGGCAAATCGATCTTAGGCTTTCTTTGCCTTTTAGGTCGTATACAAGCCTCGGGGCCACGAGACTTGGGTTTGGTTTTAGTCCGATCTGAGACTTCCCTTTCTCTTTGTAGGAGCGGGGTTAGGAGACCCGATTCCCTTTGGTTGTTCTGACAACCATATGGGCCGTCAATTCAATGTTTGTGACAAGGGATGGGTCCTTTTGAAAATTTGATTGGCTCAGGATGCCGGGTAAAACACCAAATTTTATTCTTGAGGATAATTTGTACCCGGTAACACTTGCAAAGCACAAGAGACAAACCTAGGATACGAAATTTATTTCGTCCTAGTTTTGCTCATACCTTGAATTACGAGATCACGTAAATGATCTCCCCTATGTCGACAGTGACCCCATTCATCGAGGCGGTATGCCATCATCAATGAATAGAGTTAACTTGTTCGGTTGATGAGTGATTCCCGCCGAGGACACGAATCACAAATGTGAATAGGATCCTCCAAGCCACGGAAATGAACTCTTGGTATTGGGGTCTGTCCAAAACGTTGGATCTAAAACAATTTGTTTTAACCCATCATTCAACATGGAGGGTTCACGATGGGCGACATAAACACCTTTGTTATAATCTAACCTGTTGAGGTGCAAAATGTTTTATAATCCGAGGTGAATTGTTGCCCCGTTAAGATGAACACGATGAGATATTCCACGAGAGGTCTAAGGTTGTTCTCATCGTTGGGGTGTCGGGTCAAAGACCTTATTGTTGCCCAAAACTCCCTAAGGAGGTTTTGGTATAGTCTGAAGGACACGAATAAAGGCCGTTTTCGTTAGGCGATTATACAAAAATTTCATAATGTCTTTATAGGCTGGGACAGTTGGAGGATATTCAAAATTTCCTATGACATTATTTGTTTTAAATTCAACATTGCTAAGATCGCCTACCTTTGTGAAACAAGCGAAGATATTGTGTTCTTGCCATTTCCATTAAAAGGTTTTAGGGTTTGAAAAAAAATGTCTTGACAAGAACAATCAAAAGTTTTTGTATCTCTTAAGTTGTGATGAAAAACTTTTGTAAATGTTTACAATGAAGGTTTTTCTGAAAGAGGTTTGAAGAATACAATGATTTTGGGTTTGAAAGAGATTTTGTGAGTTTTGTTTGCAAAAATCAATTGTGTGTGTTTAATATTTATGAGAGGGTATTTATAGAGTGGTGAGAGGGTGGTTTTGCATAAACTTGGATATGTAAAGGCGGTTTTGAAAATGTTTGAAATTCCACATTTAATGCCACCCACCACTACCCGTAGTAAAATCCGTATTTCAAGGGCAGTTGCGTGCACGGTAAAGTGCACTTTTAAAGAATAAAATATCAATAGGATATTTTATGTGAGAGAAGGCATTTAATGCCAAGTGGGATGAGGTAAGTGAGGAGACCCACGGCGAGAAGACATATATTCCTATATTAAGTTGGCATGGTTACCAACCTAGGACATTTAAGTAAGCGATACTTGGATCATTTAGTTACTCATTAAATGCTCAATATCAATGTCGGGGTCCCTGAATGAGTCTTACTCATTCGGTGAGAGGATGTTATGTGGGTTTCGTTCGGGAGGAGGAACCATTTGAGAGAACTTCTTGAGATTGGTTTCGGATGCCCGACTTTCAATGTCAAGCATTCCCAATTCGACTTTCGGTCTCACGAAGGTAGGTTCATCCAGGGTTTGGTAAAGATATCGCAAGTTGATATTCAAGGGGAAGAAATGAAGTTCTATGTCTCCTTTCATTATGTGATCCACGATGAAGTGATATCGATATCAATGTGTTTGGTTCTTTGGTGGAGGACGGGGTTGTTGGAGATTGCAATAGCATCGGTGTTATCACGAAGATGGGTACCATTTTGTAATGAATGTCATAGTCAATGAGTTGATTTTCATTCATAATACATTGGCACAACATCCCTTTGTAGCTACATACTAAACCTGCTGAAGACATAGCCACCGATTGTTGTGTTTTAGCACTCCAACAAACCGACTTTCCTCCAAGAAATTGACAAGACCACGAGGTACTTTTCACATCCATGTTGCGACCGGCATAATCGAATCGAGTAACCTTTGAGATCAAACCACGATCACTTTTGATAGTAAAGTCAAGGCTTGAGGTTCCCTTGGATATATGAGAATTCTCTTAGGCTGCGGTGAGATGGGATTCTTTAGGATTAGGCGATATCTTGCTATTAGGCAGGCGAGAATTGGATGTCCGGTCTAGAAGCAATTAGATACATCGGTGAGCCTACAATCCTACGAAATGAGTTTGATTGGTCGATTTGCGGTGAGATCGGGTCCAAGGTTGTTAGGTGGGACCATTGGAGTCTTCACCGAGCGCGATCGGATATCTCATATTTCTTCAAGAGATTTGGTGTATTTCTCTTGGTGATGGATATTCCTTTATCGGTTTGCACGATTTGTAATCCAAGGAAGTATGTGAGTTCACCCATCATGCTCATTTCAAACTTCTTTGTCATCGTTTTTCAAGCTGTTTGCAAAGTTGTAGTTTGTTGAGCCAAAGATGATGTCATCAACATACACTTGGACTAGTATCACATCTGTTGTGTTCTATAGACAAACAATGTGTTGTCTATCTTTCCTTTGACAAACTTGTTTTGGATTAGGAAGGTGAGAGAGTTTCATACCATGCCACGGGAGCTTATTTAAGTCCATAAAGGGCTTTGTCAAGCTTCTGAGACATAGTCGGAATTCACTACTCTCAAAGCCTAGAGGTTCTTGAACATACACATTTTCCGTGAGATCACCATTTAAGAATGCACTTTTAACATCCATTTGGTAGACCACGAAGTTCATGTATGTTGCATAAGCAAGGAAGATCTGATGGCTTCCATTCTTGCAGCAGAGCAAATATCTCATCATAGTCAATGCCTTCTTGTTGGCTGTAACCTTTGGCTACAAGTGCGGCTTTGTTTTTAATGTGATGCCGTTTTCATCGGTTTGAGTCTAAAACCCACTTCATTCCTATAACTACTACATCCCGAGGACATTTGATCAAGGTTATGACCTTGTTTTATCAAAATTGCAGTTCTTCTTGCATAGCTTTGAACTCGACTTGGGTGTTTTAGAGCCTCGGTGACACTTTTGGGTTCTATATCGATAGGAAATCGGCATATAGACATTCATTGGTGAAGTGCGATTAAGTTAGCGACCATGCTTCTAGTGAGCATGCCCTCGGTGGGTCTACCAATGATGTTTATAAGTTCAATGTCACGAGATTTTGTCCACTTACTTTGTGGTCTAGGATGCGAACTTGAGGAGGTCATTGGAGACTCGGGGAGTGAGTTACGGTACATCAACCACATAATCATTAAGAACATCTATTGAGATGTCTTGTTCAGTTGGGTTTCATGAATCACGGTGCACGATCATTTGGATCGAGTTGCCTATCCCAGCGAGGACCGATTGATTATTAATGAATTCACCGATAGTTGGTTGGG